>CM077666.1:469577616-469755116 GCA_039707655.1 Elymus sibiricus | reverse complement strand
ATATTCTTGATAAATCCCTTAAAGGACTAAGAGAATCAGTTGTGATTCTGAATCCTGTTCCTAGCCAGAAGAGGGTCCCTGCAGTGATGGAGACTCGTCCGACGATCGTCGGGGACTCGCCCGGCGATCGTCGGGGACTCGTCCGGGGATCGTCGGGGCAAAGCCAAACAAATTTTTTTAATCTATTTCTACTAAATTCATCTAAACTACACTTAGCAAAATTAACGTGCTTCTTCATGCAATTTTCACTTAACCATACTACACTTAGCAAAATACAAGATTTATACACAAGATGAATACACAACTCAAAAAATGAACCATATTAACCATACTACACTTAGCAACAATATGTGCTCCTAATCCTCCATTTCTCAAACAAAATTAGCAAGATTTAGATGATTTGGCCCCTGTCTAACTACAACATATCCATACAATCTATCCATACATTCATCAACACACCTCTATTAATTTCTGCCATACATTCATCAACACATATCCACACAATTTATTCATCCATACAAAATTTCAAACAAAGTGATGAACTAGCTGGTTCCTGCCATGAATCCATCCATCCATCCATCCATGAATCCATCCATCCATCCATTTGGAGAAGAGGGGGAGGAGGGGGGGTGCTACCGTGGGGCGGCGACGACGAGGAGGGCTCGATCGGGGGCGCGCGGCGACGAGGAGCGGGCTCGGGGGCGGCGATGCTCGGGCAGGACGGCGAGGAGGTCCGGCGACGGTCAGCGGGCTAGGGGACGGCTCGGGCCAGGGCGTCGCGGCAGCCTGGCGGCGGCGTGCGGTGGTTCGGCGTCGGGGCAGAGGAGCGAGAGAGAAAGAAGATTAGGGAGGAAGAAGAAAATTTTCTAAGTCGTGCTTATATACTAGCCCCTTTAGTCCCGGTTGGTACCACCAACCGGGACTAAAGGCCACCCTTTAGTCCCGGTTGGAGCCACCAACCGGGACTAAAGCCCTTTGCTTCCCGCCCTTTCGACTGCTGAAAAGGAGATTTAGTCCCGGTTGGTGGATCCAACCGGGACTAAAGGGGGGACTTTAGTCCCGGTTGGAGCCACCAACCGGGACTAAATGTCTGGTGGCGCGGTGCAGGACAAGTTTAGTCCCACCTCGCTTGGCGAGAGGTGCGAACACCAGTTTATAAGCCTCGCCGCGGCAACTGCTTCGAGCTCCTCTCTTTAGCAGGCCTATTGGGCCTATCAAACCTGTCCTGCCATGTGGTCCCTACTGGACCGTGCGGGCCTGCATCCTGGCCAAACTAGTTGTTTGGTTTCTAGTCGTATGCAGGCCGTGTCGGCCCAGTAGGTGGGCTTTTTTTAATTTATTTATTTTCCATTTTTTTTTGTTTTCTGCTTTATTTATTTTCTTTTGTTTCTGAGTTGTTTTTTGCTTTAGGTCACAAAAATTCTAAACTTTCTGTTAGTGCCAGTAGTTTTCAAATTTCAATAGTTTAAATTTGAATTATTTGAAATTTGTGTGAATCACTAGTTTGTGAATTACTTTACTTTAAAAATAGATTTTTGAGTGATTATTTTTCCTGCTGTTTAATATTAGTGTGTTTTATCATTATATTCAATTTGCTATTTTTCATGCATTTAATGATGCCTTTTGAGCTAAATGACCCCGAAATTGAAAAGCACTACAAATGAAGTCTGAAAAGGTTGAAACTTGGCATGGTATCATAATTTCACCCACATAGCAAGTGCTAAAAAGTTGAGAGGGTTACGGCAAAAACTGGATGCACTTCGTGTACAAACTGGACATTTAATTTATTTATTTTCCATTTTTTTTTGTTTGCTGCTTTATTTATTTTCTTTTGTTTCTGAGTTGTTTTTTGCTTTATTAGAGCTATTGAGTGAATCTTTTTTGCTTTACGTCACAAAAATTCTAAACTTTCTGTAAGTGCCAGTAGTTTTCAAATTTCAATAGTTTAAATTTGAATTATTTGAAATTTGTGTGAATCACTAGTTTGTGAATTATTTTACTTTAATAATAGATTTTTGAGTGATTCTTTTTCCTGCTGTTTAATATTAGTGTGTTTTATCATTATATTCAATTTGCTATTTTTCATGCATTTAATGATGCCTTTTGAGCTAAATGACCCTGAAATTGAAAAACACTACAAATGAAGTCTGAAAAGGTTGAAACTTGGCATGGTATCATAATTTCACCCACATAGCAAGTGCTAAAAAGTTGAGAGCGTTACGGCAAAAACTGGATGCACTTCGTGTACAAACTGGACATTTAATTTATTTATTTTCCATTTTTTTTGTTCTCTGCTTTATTTATTTTCTTTTGTTTCTGAGTTGTTTTTTGCTTTATTAGAGTTTTTGAGTGAATCTTTTTTGCTTTAGGTCACAAAAATTCTAAACTTTCTGTTAGTGCTAGTAGTTTTCAAATTTCAATAGTTTAAATTTGAATTATTAGAAATTTGTGGGAATCACTAGTTTGTGAATTACTTTACTTTAAAAATAGATTTTTGAGTGATTCTTTTTCCTGCTGTTTAATATTAGTGTGTTTTATCGTTATATTCAATTTGCTATTTTTCATGCATTTAATGATGCCTTTTGAGCTAAATGACCCCGAAATTAAAAAGCACTACAAATGAAGTCTGAAAAGGTTGAAACTTGGCATGGTATCATAATTTCACCCACATAGCAAGTGCTAAAAAGTTGAGAGGGTTACGGCAAAAACTGGATGCACTTCGTGTACAAACTGGACATTTAATTTATTTATTTTCCATTTTTTTTGTTTGCTGCTTTATTTATTTTCTTTTGTTTCTGAGTTGTTTTTTGCTTTATTAGAGCTATTGAGTGAATCTTTTTTGCTTTACGTCACAAAAATTCTAAACTTTCTGTAAGTGCCAGTAGTTTTCAAATTTCAATAGTTTAAATTTGAATTATTTGAAATTTGTGTGAATCACTAGTTTGTGAATTATTTTACTTTAAAAATAGATTTTTGAGTGATTCTTTTTCCTGCTGTTTAATATTAGTGTGTTTTATCATTATATTCAATTTGCTATTTTTCATGCATTTAATGATGCCTTTTGAGCTAAATGACCCTGAAATTGAAAAGCACTACAAATGAAGTCTGAAAAGGTTGAAACTTGGCATGGTATCATAATTTCACCCACATAGCAAGTGCTAAAAAGTTGAGAGGGTTACGGCAAAAACTGGATGCACTTTGTGTACAAACTGGACATTTAATTTATTTATTTTCCATTTTTTTTGTTCTCTGCTTTATTTATTTTCTTTTGTTTCTGAGTTGTTTTTTGCTTTATTAGAGTTTTTGAGTGAATCTTTTTTGCTTTAGGTCACAAAAATTCTAAACTTTCTGTTAGTGCCAGTAGTTTTCAAATTTCAATAGTTTAAATTTGAATTATTTGAAATTTGTGTGAATCAGTAGTTTGTGAATAACCTTACTTTAAAAATAGATTTTTGAGTGATTCTTTTTCCTGCTGTTTAATATTACTGTGTTTTATTATTATATTCAATTTGCTATTTTTTATGCATTTAATGATGCCTTTTGAGCTAAATGACCCTGAAATTGAAAAGCACTACAAATGAAGTCTGAAAAGGTTGAAACTTGGCATGGTATCATAATTTCACCCACATAGCAAGTTCTAAAAAGTTGAGAGGGTTACGGCAAAAACTGGATGCACTTCGTGTACAAACTGGACAATCTCTTTCTAAGTATCAGGGTTTCGGACGAAAACTCATCTATTACAAAAGGGATTTCATTTGTTGACATGTAACTGCAGTGATATTCTAGATCAAAGCCATCATCAGAATAGGTGTGGAGAGAAAGTCTTCACTTTTTCTTCGCCTGTGTCCCTTGCTTATTGCGCCGTAACCATGGATAATCTTCATTGTTTAACAGGATGCTTGGGTCAGCCTTCACTTTGAAGGGAGGAATTTCATGAAACTTTTCATAATCTGCAGACATGTCTGTCTTGTCCTCCACTCCCACGATGTTTCTTTTCCCTGAAAGAACTATGTTGCGCTTTGGCTCATCGTATGATGTATTCGCTTCCTTATCTTTTCTTTTTCTCGGTTTGGTAGACATGTCCTTCACATAGAAAATCTGCGCCACATCATTGGCTAGGACGAATGGTTCGTCTGTGTACCCAAGATTGTTCAGATCCACTGTTGTCATTCCGCACTGTGGGTCTACCTGTACCCCGCCTCCTGACCGATTGACCCATTTGCACCGAAACAAAGGGGCAAAAATTTAGATTAAAAATACAAGATATCTCTTGCGTCCGTACATCGTCGAATATTATCACTAATACATCTCGAATAGTATCATATATATAACATCACTAATACAGCTAGAACCCTAGCGAACGACGGGTATCAGCGCGGGCGGTGGACACCCAAAGAGAAGGAACCATCACAGGATCATAGCTCCAGTGAGATCCCTGAAGAACCTGCCAGGTATTGTCGGACCTGGCCTCCAACGCAACCATGTAGCGACGGACGTGCTTGTCCTCCTCCCTGACACAGTGATGTACCACCTCCGCGGGGGACTCAAGCCTCCGCACCGTCACTGGCCCACGCGACCGCCACCAAAGAAGCTCCGGGTCGACGACGGGCTGCCTCCTCACCAAGCTGTGCGCCTTGGAAGGTAGCACCTCCCAGTCCCAGCCCGGCGGAGCCCAGTCCCGGACATGGCACCTCTGATCAAGCAGGCCTCCTCCGCCGAGTCGACGACTAGGATGCATGCCAGGCATCGTCGACGTTGAGAACAAATGCTTAATTATGAAAACAAATTTAATAAACACTTAGCAAAATTAGCTTATACACTTAGCATCTATCCATCTCTACACTTAGCAAAATTAGCATCTACACTTAGCAAAGTTATATACGTAAGAGATATCTTGTATTCTGAATCTAAATTGTTGCCCTATGTTTCTCCATCACTGGAAGGAACCTCTTCTGGCTAGTAACAGGATTCAGAATCATAACAGATTCTCTTAACCTTTAAAGGATTTAACAAAATGGCGCCATTCTGGATGTGCAGAAAATGGTCCATTTTTTTCCTGATCTACCATTTTATATGTCACATTGTCTAGTGTCAAAGGATTCAAGAAATACATGGCTTCATCATTAGCCGGAAGTAACAGGCGCATGATGGTACGAAGCTCTTCAAAGTTGTTTTGGAACGGAGTCCCGGATAGGATAATTAGCTTTTTGGTACGAAGTTCGGCAACTTCGGAAGGCCTTTGCTGAACTTCGTACAAAAAAGCTAATTATCCTATCCGGGACTCCGTTCTAAAACAACTTTGAAGAGCTTCGTACCATCATGCGCCTGTTACTTCCGGCTAATGATGAAGCCATGTATTTCTTCAACCCTTTGACACTAGACAACGTGACATATAGAAGGGTAGATGAGATCAGGAAAAAATTGGATCAACTTGTGCACATCCATAATGGGGGCATATTCTTGATAATTCCCTTAAAGGACTAAGAGAATCAGTTGTGATTCTGAATCCTGTTCCTAGCCAGAAGAGGGTCCCTGCAGTGATGGAGACTCGTCCGGCGATCGTCGGGGACTCGCCCGGCGATCGTCGGGGACTCGTCCGGGGATCGTCGGGGCAAAGCCAAACAATTTTTATTAATCTATTTCTACTAAATTCATCTAAACTACACTTAGAAAAATTAACGTGCTTCTTCATGCAATTTTCATTTAACCATACTACACTTAGCAAAATACAAGATTTATACACAAGATGAATACACAACGCAAAAAATGAACCATATTAACCATACTACACTTAGCAACAATATGTGCTCCTAATCCTCCATTTCTCAAACAAAATTAGCAAGATTTAGATGATTTGGCCCCTGTCTAACTACAACATATCCATACAATCTATCCATACATTCATCAACACACCTCTATTAATTTCTGCCATACATTCATCAACACATATCCACACAATTTATTCATCCATACAAAATTTCAAACAAAGTGATGAATTAGCTGGTTCCTGCCATGAATCCATCCATCCATCCATCCATGAATCCATCCATCCATCCATTTGGAGAAGAGGGGGAGGAGGGGGGTGCTACCGTGGGGCGGCGACGACGAGGAGGGCTCGATCGGGGGCGTGCGGCGACGAGGAGCGGGCTCGGGGGCGGCGATGCTCGGGGAGGACGGCGAGGAGGTCCGGCGACGGTCAGCGGGCTAGGGGACGGCTCGGGCCAGGGCGTCGCGGCAGCCTGGCGGCGGCGTGCGGTGGTTCAGCGTCCGGGCAGAGGAGCGAGAGAGAAAGAAGATTAGGGAGGAAGAAGAAAATTTTCTAAGTCGTGCTTATATACTAGCCCCTTTAGTCCCGGTTGGTACCACCAACCGGGACTAAAGGCCACCCTTTAGTCCCGGTTGGAGCCACCAACCAGGACTAAAGCCCTTTGCTTGCCGCCCTTTCGGCTGCTGAAAAGGAGATTTAGTCCCGGTTGGTGGATCCAACCGGGACTAAAGGGGGGACTTTAGTCCCGGTTGGAGCCACCAACCGGGACAAAATGTCTGGTGGCGCGGTGCAGGACAAGTTTAGTCCCACCTCGCTTGGCGAGAGGTGCGAACACCAGTTTATAAGCCCCGCCGCGGCAACTGCTTTGAGCTCCTCTCTTTAGCAGGCCTATTGGGCCTATCAAACCTGTCCTGCCCTGTGGTCCCTACTGGACCGTGCGGGCCTGCATCCTGGCCAAACTAGTTGTTTGGTTTCTAGTCGTATGCAGGCCGTGTCGGCCCAGTAGGTGGGCTTTTTTTTAATTTATTTATTTTCCATTTTTTTTTGTTTTCTGCTTTATTTATTTTCTTTTGTTTCTGAGTTGTTTTTTGCTTTAGGTCACAAAAATTCTAAACTTTCTGTTAGTGCCAATAGTTTTCAAATTTCAATAGTTTAAATTTGAATTATTTGAAATTTGTGTCAATCACTAGTTTGTGAATTACTTTACTTTAAAAATAGATTTTTGAGTGATTCTTTTTCCTGCTGTTTAATATTAGTGTGTTTTATCATTATATTCAATTTGCTATTTTTCATGCATTTAATGATGCCTTTTGAGCTAAATGACCCTGAAATTGAAAAGCACTACAAATGAAGTTTGAAAAGGTTGAAACTTGGCATGGTATCATAATTTCACCCACATAGCAAGTGCTAAAAAGTTGAGAGGGTTACGGCAAAAACTGGATGCACTTCGTGTACAAACTGGACATTTAATTTATTTATTTTCCATTTTTTTTGTTCTCTGCTTTATTTATTTTCTTTTGTTTCTGAGTTGTTTTTTGCTTTATTAGAGTTTTTGAGTGAATCTTTTTTGCTTTAGGTCACAAAAATTCTAAACTTTCTGTTAGTGCCAGTAGTTTTCAAATTTCAATAGTTTAAATTTGAATTATTTGAAATTTATGTGAATCACTAGTTTGTGAATTACTTTACTTTAAAAATAGATTTTTGAGTGATTCTTTTTCCTGCTGTTTAATATTAGTGTGTTTTATCATTATATTCAATTTGCTATTTTTCATGCATTTAATGATGCCTTTTGAGCTAAATGACCCTGAAATTGAAAAGCACTAAAATGAAGTCTGAAAAGGTTGAAACTTGGCATGGTATCATAATTTCACCCACATAGCAAGTGCTAAAAAGTTGAGAGGGTTACGGCAAAAACTGGATGCACTTCGTGTACAAACTGGACATTTAATTTATTTATTTTCCATTTTTTTTGTTCTCTGCTTTATTTATTTTCTTTTGTTTCTGAGTTATTTTTTGCTTTATTAGAGTTTTTGAGTGAATCTTTTTTGCTTTAGGTCACAAAAATTCTAAACTTTCTGTTAGTGCCAGTAGTTTTCAAATTTCAATAGTTTAAATTTGAATTATTTGAAATTTGTGTGAATCACTAGTTTGTGAATTACTTTACTTTAAAAATAGATTTTTGAGTGATTCTTTTTCCTGCTGTTTAATATTAGTGTGTTTTATTATTATATTCAATTTGCTATTTTTCATGCATTTAATGATGCCTTTTGAGCTAAATGACCCTGAAATTGAAAAGCACTACAAATGAAGTCTGAAAAGGTTGAAACTTGGCATGGTATCATAATTTCACCCACATAGCAAGTCCTAAAAAGTTGAGAGGGTTACGGCAAAAACTGGATGCACTTCGTGTACAAACTGGACAATCTCTTTCGAAGTATCAGGGTTTCGGACGAAAACTCATCTATTACAAAAGGGATTTCATTTGTTGACATGTAACTGCAGTGATATTCTAGATGAAAGCCATCATCAGAATAGGTGTGGAGAGAAAGTCTTCACTTTTTCTTCGCGTGTGTCCCTTGCTTATTGCGCCGTAACCATGGATAATCTTCATTGTTTAACAGGATGCTTGGGTCAGCCTTCACTTTGAAGGTAGGAATTTCATGAAACTTTTCATAATCTGCAGACATGTCTGTCTTGTCCTCCACTCCCATGATGTTTCTTTTCCCTGAAAGAACTATGTTGCGCTTTGGCTCATCGTATGATGTATTCGCTTCCTTATCTTTCCTTTTTCTCGGTTTGGTAGACATGTCCTTCACATAGAAAACCTGCGCCACATCATTGGCTAGGACGAATGGTTCGTCTGTGTACCCAAGATTGTTCAGATCCACTGTTGTCATTCCGTACTGTGGGTCTACCTGTACCCCGCCTCCTGACCGATTGACCCATTTCACCGAAACAAAGGGACCTTAAAATCATGTCCATAGTCAAGTTCCCATATGTCCACTATGTAACCATAATATGTGTCCTTTCCCCTGTTGGTTGCTGCATCAAAGCGGACACCACTGTTTTTGTTGGTGCTCTTTTGATCTTGGGCGATCGTGTAAAATGTATTTCCATTTATCTCGTACCCTTGGTAAGTCAATACAGTCGAAGATGGTGTCCTGGCCAACGAGTACAGCTCATCTCCAACAATGTTGTCACCCATGAGATGTGTTTGCAACCAACTGCCGAAAGTCCTGATGTGTTCACATGTAATCCAGTCATCACACTGCTCCGGGTGTTTGGAGCGCAGAATATTCTTGTGTTCATTGACATACGGGGTCACCAAGGTAGAATTCTGTAGAACTGTGTAGTGTGCTTGAGCCCAAGAATGCCCGTCCCTACATATTATTGAATCCGCTCCTAGCGTGCCTTTTCCAGTCAGTCTCCCCTCATACCACGATTGAGGGAGACCAATCGGCTTAAGGTCAGGAATGAAGTCAACACAAAACCCAATGACCTCCTCTGTTTGCCGGCCCATGGAGATGCTTCCTTCTGGCCTAGCACGGTTACGAACATATTTCTTTAAGACTCCCATGAACCTCTCAAAGGGAAACATATTGTGTAGAAATACAGGACCCAGAATGGCAATCTCGTCGACTAGATGAACTAGGACGTGCGTCATGATATTGAAGAAGGATGGTGGGAACACCAGCTCAAAACTGACAAGACATTGCACCAAATCATTCTTTAACCTTGGTAGGATTTCTGGATCGATTACCTTCTGAGAGATTGCATTGAGGAATGCACATAGCTTCACAATGGCTAATCGAACGTTTTCCGGTAGAAGCCCCCTCAATGCAACCGGAAGCAGTTGCGTCATAATCACGTGGCAGTCATGAGACTTTAGGTTCTGGAACTTTTTCTCTGCCATATTTATTATTCCCTTTATATTCGACGAGAAGCCAGACGGGACCTTCATACTGAGCAGGCATTCAAAGAAGATTTCCTTCTCTTCTTTGGTAAGAGTGTAGCTGGCAGGACCTTCATACTGCTTTGGATGCATGCCGTCTTTTTCGTGCACACGTTGCTGGTCCTCCCATGCCTCCGGTGTATCTTTTGTCTTCCCATACACGCCCAAGAAGCCTAGCAGGTTCACGCAAAGATTCTTCGTCACATGCATCACGTCGATTGCAGACCGGACCTCTAGGTCTTTCCAATAGGGTAGGTCCCAAAATATAGATTTCTTCTTCCACATGGGTGTGCGTCCCTCAGCGTCATTCGGAACAGATTGTCCGCCAGGACCCTTTCCATAGATTACTTGTAAATCCTTGACCATATCAAGTATGGCATCACCAGTACGGAGGGCGGGCTTCTTCCGGTGATCTGCCTCACCTTTGAAATGCTTGCCTTTCTTTCTTAAGAGATGGTTGGTCCAAAGAAATCGACGATGTCCCAGGTACAGATTCTTCCTGCATTTGTCCAAATATATACTTTCGGTATCATCTAAACAGTGCGTGCATGCATGGTATCCCTTGTTTGTCTGTCCTGAAAGGTTACTAAGAGCAGGCCAATCATTGATGGTTACAAACAGCAACGCATCTAGGTCAAATCCTCCTGTTTGTGCTCATCCCACACACGTACACCTTTTCCATTCCACAGCTGTAAAAGTTCTTCAACTAATGGCCTTAGGTACACATCAATGTCGTTGCCGGGTTGCTTAGGGCCTTGGATGAGCACTGGCATCATAATGAACTTCCACTTCATGCACAACCAAGGAGGAAGGTTATAGATACATAGAGTCACGGGCCAGGTGCTATGATTGCTGCTCTGCTCCCCAAAAGGATTAATGCCATCTGTACTTAAACCAAACCATACGTTCCTTGCGTCACCTGCAAAGTCCCCCCACCTTCTCTCGATTTTTCTCCACTGCGACCCGTCAGCGGGTGCTCTCAACTTCCCGTCTTTCTTACGGTCTTCCTTGTGCCATCGCATCAACTTGGCATGCTCTTTGTTTCTGAACAGACGTTTCAGCCGTGGTATTATAGGAGCATACCACATCACCTTGGCAGGAACCCTCTTCCTGGGGCGCTCGCCCTCAACATCACCAGGGTCATCTCGTCTGATCTTATACCGCAATGCATCGCATACCGGGCATGCGTTCAAATCCTCGTACTCACCGCGGTAGAGGATGCAGTCATTAGGGCATGCATGTATCTTCTGCACCTCCAATCCTAGAGGGCAGAGAACCTTCTTTGCTTCGTACGTACTGTCGGGCAATTCGTTATCCTTTGGAAGCTTCTTCTTCATTATTTTCAGTAGCGTTCCAAATCCCTTGTCAGATACACCATTGTCTGCCTTCCATTGCAGCAATTCCAGTGTGGTACCGAGCTTTGTGTTGTCATCTTCGCAATTTGGGTACAACCCTTTTTTATGATCCTCTAACATGCGCTCGAACTTCAACTTCTCCCTTTCACTTTCGCATCCTCTCTGTGCATCAATAATGACCCGACGAAGATCATCATCGGGCACATCGTCTGGTGCCACTTGATCTTCAGCTTCTCCCGTTGCAGTATCACCGTATTCAGGGGGATAGTTGTCATCATCCTCTTCTTCTTCGTTGTCTTCCATCATAACCCCTCTTTCTCCGTGCTTGGTCCAAACATTATAGTGTGGCATGAAACCCTTCTCAATCAGGTGGATGTGAAGGGTTCTCGAGTCAGAGTGAGACTTCGTATTCCCACAGACAGTACATGGACAATACATAAAACCATTCTGCTTGTTTGCCTCAGCCACTTCAAGAAAATTATGCATGCCATCAATGTACTCGGAGGTGCGTCGGTCACCGTACATCCATTGCCGGTTCATCTGCGTGCATTATATAATTAAGTGTATCAAAAACCATTACAGAACATCATGAATAGAGAAGTGACCAAATTAATACAAGTTCATCATCACATTAAAACCAAAGTACAGTAGTGATCAAATGTTATTACTGAAAAAATAAATACATAAAGTTCATACATATATAGTTCTCATAGAACAACATATAGCTCTCTAGAGCATCTAATTAAAACATACATTGAAACTATGAAAAACATTTAAAAACAACAACAAATGCGATCATAATCGCAACTAAGGTAACAATTGATCCAACGGCATAATGATACCAAGCCTCATTATGAATGGCATATTTTCTAATCTTTCTAATCTTCAAGCGCATTGCATCCATCTTGATCTTGTGATCATCGACGATATCGGCAACATGCAACTCCAATTCCATCTTCTCCTCCTCAATTCTTTTCAATTTTTTCTTCAAGTAATTGTTTTCTTTTTCAACTAAATTTAACCTCTCGACAAGAGGGTCGGTTGGAATTTCCGGTTCACATACCTTCTAGATAAAAACATCTATGTCACGTTAGTCGGCATAATTGTCATAAACACTAAATGAAACAAATCATAATAAAAGATAATATACCACATCCGAATCATAGACAGGACGAGGGCCGACGGGGGCGGATACCAAAGTCATGTCACTATATAATAACAAACAATAATAAAAGTAAGAAAATTATACAAGTATCTATCTAAATCATACAAGTAAGAATTGTTTTCTTTTAAAAAGAAGATAAGAATAAGAGGCTCACCACGGTGGTGCCGGCGACGAGATCGGCGCGGGCGATCGACGGCGGTGAGGACGGGGACGGGGACGGCACCCTACACATGTGCAGACTCTAAGAAGTTAATTTCAGTTCAAATTGTGCATCTAAATCAAAAAAACTCCCACATACACTCCTCCACTAAAACCCACAAACCACTCTACTTCTACAGCATTTGAAATGAGCTAAACTAGCAGTGAGAGATGAAACGATGAAGTTGCTAACCTTTTAGAACATTTGTGTAGTTGGTGCACCGTCAAACCTAGACAAATCTTGAGGAAAATGGAGCTTCGAGGTCGAGCTTGGAGAGGACAAAGCTTAAGTGTGGCTCGGGCATTTCATCAAACACCTCATGTGCATAGGAGGTGAGAACAGAGTAGCACAAACCTCCCACCCTTCGACGACCAAAAAACAGAGGAGATGCGCGGGGGGGGGGGGGGGGGGCTGGATATATATAGGCAAAACTTTAGTCCCGGTTAGTCCGGTTCCAGCCACCAACTGGGACTAAAGGGGCTGCGCCAGGAGCGAGGCCCTTTAGTCCCGGTTCGTGTCTGGAACCGGGACCAAAGGGGTCCTGCCGTGGCCCGGCCGGCGCCCTGGCCTCACGAACCGGGACTGATGCACCCATTGATCCCGGTTCGTAGCAGAACCGGGACTAATGCTCTTATCTAGCCTGAACCAAAGCCCTGTTTTCTACTAGTTGCACGGGCTCATCGTCGCCCGCAGAGGGTACTTGCCCGCGTACGCCGACACCTCCGGGACGCCGTTGAAGTAGAGCCCGTTCCACGGCCCGTGCGGTACGTCTTGACGTTGCCACGCCACACGACGAGCTCCGGTAACCCCTTGGTTTCCAGCGTGCGGCGGTAGTCCCCCGGAGCCGGGTCGTCGGCCGAGCGCCACGACGTGAGCTGCCACTCGGCTCCGGTCCAACGGTTCTTGCCCAGCTTCATGTCGGGCAGCAAGGTGTCCGACGGGTGGTCGAACGATTGCCACAGGGAGACGTCGCTGCTGCCATTGTGTACGACCAGGTTGCCGGACACGAGAAGCTGAGCTGCCGCGGCGGAAGCGCCGCCGAGAAGTCTGAAGACCAGACCGTCTGGCGGGAGCCATCGAGCAGAACAAGGCTGCCGAGGTCGTTGAACACCAGCATGCCGGACTTGTCGGCCAGAGGCTGCTCGCGGTTGGCGACCCAGCAGGCGATGGTGGCGTTGGACACGGAGAACCATACGCCGAGGTACCTCTTCGTGGACACCCCGGGAGAGAAGAACCCGAGGGTGAAGGAGCCGCCGGCCGAGACGAGCGTGTCGCCGTCGGTGAGGTTCTGGCCCTTCTCGAGCTTGTCACCGATCCCAACGGCGGCCGAGGTTTGGATCGAAAGGAGGAAGGAGCAGATCAAGAGCAGCTGTAGTAGGAGGTGTACCAGCAGTTGACTAGTTGCCCTCATGGCGTTCATGGCGCGCCGACGATGACTCTTGGAGCATGGAATGGACACAGTCGAACCCATCGGCGTTTTGAAAGGTTTTGGTCTAAGTAGCTGTATGGTACGTACTTGATTTTTATTTTTAGGATGTATGGTATTGTTTTTTTTTTTTAAAGGGGAGTAAACCCCGGTCTCTACATCGAGCGATGCACACAGCCATATTATTAATTATTCAACAAAGTTCTAACAAAAACATATATCAAACAACCCGAAGCCACCACTCACACCTACAAACTCGACAATGGGGAATGCCCTCACGCCCCACCATCTAGAACCAAGGTCACCGTCGATCCGCCCGTATGACGTATCAGGAGCAAACACCCGGTGCAGCAGTGCCAAAGCATACACCACCTACACACGCTTCAGAAGCCGCCACCACCATCGAAAAGCTAACTCATCTTCAGGAAAGAGATCCGCATCATCCTTACCAGGCCGGTCAGCCGTTGACGCCGCCACGATGCCAAACAACACCATCGCCCTGCGCTCGTCCATCAAGACGCATTCGCCGCCGAGACTGCGCTGCACCATCCGCCGAGACCCGCCGGAGTCGACGTGGTAGATACAACGCCACTCCACCTTGGGATCTATCCAGCCAGCACTTGCTCCAAGAATGATGTCTCCAAGAGGGGGTGTGACGCCCCACCATCATCCGATCCGGGAGACCTAGATCCAGGGTTTCCCCCGAAGCAAACAACCCTTCCTGGCAAGTCTACGTGGTGATCCAACGTCGCTACGCCTTCGAGATCTCTCCGGCAGACATGAGCTCCAAAACAGTGCCTCCAAGAAGGTAGACGACGACACATGCTGCCACTATCCGGTCCGGCAAGCCATAGCCGAGGTTTCCCTCGGAGCTCGATGGGATCGCCACCGTGACGATGCCCTCCAAGGAGATTAGCTGTGTCCGTAGACGTCGCCGCACCATCTGCGCCGGCAGATCCGAGCAAAGGATTTCTCCTCGGCGGTAGTCCCTCGAACCAGGAGAGCAGGAGACAGAAACGCTCGTCGGAGACGCCCACCAACATAGAAGGAACGGCCACGTTAGGCGAAACAAATCCGGGCACATGGCACGAACAGGTCCAACCCGGCCCGAATAGGGGAGCTGCCGCCGGTAGGGAGAGGATCCGAGCGCGCCAGCCCTGGATCCGCCGCCACCGCCTGCGGCCCGTCACTGCGCCGTCCGCTGCGCGCCGGAGAACCGACACACCATGACGCCCGGCTTGCGCCACAACCTAGGCGAAGACACCGGCCCGTGCCGGTCTCCCCGCGCAAGAGGACGAGAGAGCCCCACTGCCGTCAGCCAGGCTTCGCCCGGCCACGCCCTCTGGCGGTGGCGAGGAAGGAGGGAGGAGGGGAGGGAGACGGCGGCGCCCGGAGGTGGGCGCCCCAGTGCGGCTGAAGGAGCCGCGCGGGAGCGATGTGCTTTTTAGGATCAAGATGTGTTCTTTAAAATTGGGAGAGAATTTCACTTCCCAGCCTCTGCACCAATTAGGGATGCACACAGCCTTTTTAGTATGGGTACCAACATAAACATGGTCCTCAAAGATTTTTTTTAAATGAGTACCAAGATTTTCTCTTGATGAGTGTTCCACCACACACCGAGCTTGATATTCAATAAATAGGGAAAAACATCTGTGCATCACCTACCAATTCTAGGAATTAAACCATCGTGGTTAGGCTGCACAAACGCATGCCTAACCACTGAGCTAAGGCTCTCTTTGCAAATAACTTCTTTTTTCGACGAAAGTCTTCAAGAGGGCAGGAGCGCTGCAATTCTATTAGGAAGAAGAAGAGAAACACTCGTCTTCCCATAAAAAACGGGTAAAATAGGAATAATTCCGCTTCGCCGTCAAGAGTAGCCAAAAATTTCCATGAAGTTGCAATCTCTGTTGATTTCTTTCAATTGTAGATGCGAGGTGATGATAGAGCAATCCAATCATAGAGTTAAGAAATGAGGTCAAACTAGCGGTTCCTTTGAAGAACAATACAAACTAGTTCAAGGTCATTAGACTGGACTAAGGCGACCACCGTGGCCGGCGCATGTGATGTGGCCATTATTCCAGCAAAATGGAGAGCATGTCATCTATAGCTGCCAAGCATGTTGGCCGACGTAATTTTCCAACGTCACGCGTGACCGAAACAGCTCTTGATCGAATCTTGTAGGAGGTTGATTGGTCATCATCCTGTAATCCCAGACCAGTTCAAGTATACTTGGGAGAGTCCTTGTCCTTCTCGAAAAGAACAAGGCCTTTGTCCTTTGGTGTTAGCTTCGCTTGTTTTGGCTGGTGGTGTTCAGGCCGCGCTTCATTTCTTTATTTTGGTTGTCCCTATCACCTCTCGGTTGTAAGTTGAAATTACGCTATGTATCTTTGTCCCTTTCTTGTCTTCGTTTTATAAGTTGTTGGTCCTTGTTATCTTTTTTCTTTCAAACAAGATCAGATCTATTATAAAGATTTATCAGAATTATAAAACACCTCAAACATAATAAAATAACGTCGAGGCCCATGAACCACCGAATGACCTCTGCCGCCGCCAGAACGAGCCGTCGACGCGCCGCTCCCATACCGGAGCCGCATGATCTTGTCAATGACAGCTGGAAAGTCTTCGTGCTCGTGCCCCTAAGGACCATTGCCCAGAGCCGCGGTCATCGCAGTTAAATCCTTGAAGCGATCTGAAGAACCTAATACCAAATCTCGCCGTTGCGTACACAAGGCGAGAAACCCTAACCTCGCCGCCCGGAGGACCTGGCAGAAATCTACGCCGGAGCTCCATCTAATCTGCCCGATGGACGAACTTGAGGAGGGTTGGAGCCCGGAAGACTGACTCAGAGAAGAAATGCCGCCATCCGTCCGAGCGTCACGTCTGCGAGGACTAAAACCCTACATCTCTACTAGTCGGAGAGGAGGCACCATGCCACGGCCGCCAGAGCGGCACGCAAAAGGGGAGGCGGATCCATGGGCTCGCTGACGGAGATCTAGGGGTGGAAGGCTTTCCCCTAGTCGCCTTGCGAGAGGGGAAAGGAAAGCGGTCCTTGTTATCATCGCCACATACCCTATATCACCTATAAACGCAGCTACGCCCACCTTAGCTCTATGATCACCTCCGAAAAACAAAAGGGTGGTAGCACCGCAATTCAATTAGAAGAACAAAAGATCTCTACTAAAAAAATAACGGAAAAATTCTCGTCTTCCGATAAAAAACTAGTAAAATAGGAACCATTCCATTTCGCAGTAGCCCAATTTCCAGGAAGTTGCAATCTCAGTTGATTTCTTTCGATTGTACATGTGACGGAGTGATGATAGAGCAATCATAGACTTAAGAAATAAGCCCAAATGAATGGCCCCTCTGAAGAACAAGACAAGTGGTTCAACACTCATTGACTGGACCAAGTCGGGTGGTGTACTCTATTACAGCCACCTCGTCTGATCCTTTGTTTTCAGGCACACCAAAAAAGCGCAGGACGGAAGGAGGCCAAGTGGAGCAGCAGACCGGGGAAGGAGGGACTACTGCTGACCAGGAGATGCAGGTGGAGACCAACACCAAGGAGGCAGCCGGCCCAGGGGCCGCCGGCGAACAGACGGGGCCGATGGAGCCCCGTCTGGAGCAATGAATATCCTAAGCTGGAACTGCCGGGGAGCGGGGAATCCCCGGACAGTTCGTGATCTCGTGAGCCTTGTGCAGGCTCACTCCCCTAGCATCGTCTTTCTTTGTGAGACTAGGCAATCTAAGAATAAAATGAAGAGATTTCGTGCTCGACTAGGTTTAAGTGGTTTTGTTGCTTTTGATAGTGTTGGTCTCAGTGGTGGTCTTGCTTTGTATTGGCATGAGTCGTTGAGTCTTGATGTAAAAGCTATAAATGAAAGATACATTGATGCGTATGTGACTGCTGCGGCGGATGAGCCACCTTGGAGGCTTACTTGCGTCTACGGCGAGCCACGTATCGAGGACCGTCATTACATGTGGTCCCTTCTCCGTGATCTTCACCAACAAGCCGACATGCCGTGGGCTGTGATTGGCGACTTCAATGAAGCCATGTGGAGCTTTGAACACTTCTCCGAAACGCCACGGTCGACAGGTCAGATGATTGACTTTCGTGATGTGCTTGAGGTTTGTGGTTTGGGAGATCTTGGTTTTGCAGGCCTACCATATACTTATGATAATCGTCATGCTGGCCGGGGAAACGTTAAAGTCCGTCTTGATCGTGCTGTTGCTAACAACTCTTGGCGGGACTTGTTCTTGGAGGCTAAGTTGGAGCACCTTGTAGCGCCTAGCTCAGATCACCTGGCCATTCTGTTGCAGTGCGTGAAGGAGGAGACCTTACCACCGGCCGTCAGAAGATGTCATCGGTATGAGGTGATGTGGGAGAGAGACCCAACTCTACCGGAGGTAATCATGAACACTTGGACTGATATGGGTTCCATGATAAATCTGGGTGATATTGCTTCCGGGCTAGGTAGTATGATGAACATACTACAGGATTGGAGCCGCAAGAAATTTGGTAATGTTATGAAAGAAATTAATAAGTCTCGTTCTCGCCTGGAGGAGCTTATGTCCATGAATGCAGATAGAAAGGAGATCAGAGAGGCCACTGACAGGATGAATGAACTCCTGTATAGAGAGGAGATGCTCTGGATGCAGAGATCCCGGGTTGCGTGGCTGCGGGAGGGCGACCGGAACACACGTTTCTTTCATCGGAAAGCAGTTTGGCGTGCACGGAAAAATCGTATCAAGTCACTTGTTGATGATGCAGGAGTGGTGCATAAGGATCATGAGTCCATGGCTGCCATGACAACGTCCTATTTTTCTAATCTTTTTACTGCCGACGCCTCCTTATGTTCGGAACCTGTGACGAACTTAATTAATTCCCGTGTTACTGATGGCATGAATGATGGCCTGTGTGCAGATTTTACGGACAAGGAAATTGCTGATGCACTGTTTCAAATAGGTCCTCTCAAAGCTCCAGGGCCTGATGGATTTCCTGCTCGCTTCTTTCAGAGGAATTGGGTTGTCATGAAAGAGCAGGTTATTGCAGGGGTGAAGGAATTCTTTCGGACTAGGATCATGCCTGAAGGGGTGAATGACACCTCCATTGTTCTCATCCCAAAGGTAGATAACCCAGAGCGGCTCACAGAGTTACGGCCTATCAGTTTATGCAACGTCATCTACAAGGTAGTGGCGAAGTGCTTGGTAAACCGGTTACGTCCCATATTGGATGACATTATTTCTCCGGCGCAGAGTGCCTTTGTCCCTGGGCGGATGATTACTGATAACGCGTTGCTTGCTTTTGAGTGCATTCACTATATTCAGCAGGAAAAAGACCCGAACAAAAGTTTTTGCGCATATAAATTGGATTTGTCGAAAGCTTAGGATAGGGTTGATTGGATCTTCTTGGAGCGAATGATGCAAAAGATGGGTTTCGCTCGCCGTTGGGTGGACTGGATTATGACGTGCGTCACCTCGGTGAGATATACGGTTAAATTTAATGGGACCCTCTTGGAATCATTCGCACCGACGCGCGGGCTTCGGCAAGGTGATCCTCTCTCCCCGTTTTTGTTCCTATTTGTGGCTGATGGTCTCTCGGCTTTGTTGAAGGATGGGGAAGAAAAGGGTGATTTTACACCCTTGAAAGTTTGTCGTAGAGCGCCGGGTGTCTCTCATTTGTTGTTCACAGACGACACCATGTTGTTTTTTAAAGCTGAAGAGGAACAAGCTAAGAAGATATATGAGGTGCTACTCACGTATGAGAGAGCTACGGGCCAATGCATCAATCCAGCCAAGTGTAGTGCTATGTTTGGAAATGCTTGTACTATTGACAGCCAGGAAAAGGTGCGTACTATTTTGCATGTTGACTTGGTCACTTTTGAGGAGAAATATCTGGGGCTACCTACGCCGGACGGGCGTATGAACAGAGGTAAATTTCAGAACTTGCAATCAAGACTTCTGAAAAGGATTATCGCTTGGGGTGATACTCTTTCACTGGCTGGCAAGGAAACCATGATCAAAGCTGTGGCGCAGGCCATCCCTACTTATATTATGGGTGTGTTCAAGCTGCCAATGTCAGTTTGTGATGATTTGAACAGGATGGTAAGGAACTTTTGGTGGGGTTCGGCGGAAGGCAAAAGGAAAACTCACTGGATGGCGTGGCCGCAAATCCAGGCTCATAAAATGAAGGGTGGGCTTGGGTTCAGAGACTTCCGTCTCTTTAACCAAGCACTTCTTGCGAGGCAGGCGTGGAGACTTTTAATTAATCCCAACAATCTATGTGCGCAGGTACTGAAAGCCCGTTACTATCCGGAAGGGCGTTTCGAGGACACGGTATTCTCGGGGAATGCCTCTCCTACATGGCAGGCCATCCAGTATGGCCTCGAGCTCTTGAAAAAGGGCTTGGTGTGGCGCGTTGGCAATGGGGAAAGCATTCGTATCTGGAGGGATCGTTGGTTGCCCACGGAGCCGACAGGGCAGCCTATCACACAACAGGGCACCTGCAGATTACGGCGGGTGGCGGATCTATTGGATGAGTCCGGCACATGGCGTCAGGACATTCTACGACGGTATTTTCTACCTATGGATGTGAGCACTATCTTGAGCATCCACACTTCGTCGCGTATCACCGAGGACACCATAGCTTGGGCGCCTGAGAGGAACGGTATCTTCACCGTCCGCTCCGCCTATCGCCTTGCCATGGACGAGCGCGAACGTCCATCGGCGACAGCCACGAGCAGGGCACCGGATGGTTGTCGCGCCATCTGGAAGATCATATGGGGGTGCCCTGCTCCCCCAAAGGTACGCGTCTTCGCATGGAGGCTGGTTTCTAACTCACTTGCTACTTGGGCTAATAAATGCTCCCGTCATCTTGAGCTTACTGATATGTGTCCCCTTTGTGGTGTTGAACGAGAGGATGGTTTCCACGCGATGTGTAGGTGCCCCCTCGCGATGAACCTGTGGCGTGCCATGGCGCTAGACTGGCCCATGCCAAAGGTGGAGGATATCACTAACACTGGACCGGAATGGTTATTCTCGTTGTTGGAGCCCCTGTCGGAAACCATACGCATGGTGGTTCTTATGACCATGTGGCGAGCGTGGTATGTGCGGAACGAAGTTACTCATGGGAAAGATCCACCACCGACTGAAGCATCTTGCAGATTCCTCCATGGGTATATTAATTCTCTGTTGTGTATACACCAATGGCCACAAGGGGACGTGGAGAAGGGTAAGATGGTTGTGCAATTAGAGGCCCCGAGAAGCCCTCAAGTAACACCATACAAGATGGACCAGCGTTGGGTGTTACCTCCTTCTGGTTGGACGAAACTAAATGTTGATGGAAGTCATGTTCCCGCTACCGGAGCTGCGGGAGGAGGTATGGTGCTACGTTCTGACCGAGGTGAAATTATATTCACAGCTTGTAGAGAGATTCACACATGCGATAATAGCCTACATGCTGAGCTTGCTGCTTGCAAGGAGGGACTTGAGCTCGCGTTGCACCGCACTATGCTGCCCATTGCGGTCGAGATGGATAGCGCCGAAGCCGTCAAGATGATAAATGCCATGTCAGTGGACAGGTCAAAATTTCATGTGCTTGTTGAGGAGATCAAGAGGATGGTCGCTCACGATCCTAGGGAGATTTCTATTACTGCTATTAGTCGCTCGCAAAATAAAGTTAGTCATGAACTCGCTGCATATGGTCGATCTACTCCTCGTACTGCAGTTTGGTTGGGCTCTGGTTTGAGCAACATTGTTGTAATGGCACTGGCTGATTTGCCTCCTTAATTTAATAGAACCTCTCTTTTCCCCGCAAAAAAAAAAAGTCGGCCACCGCATCCGTTATTCCAGCAAAATGCCGAGCGGGGCATCTGTACTGTTATCACTGTTGGGATTCAAGCATGTCGGCGCCGTAATTATATACGTGACACGTAACTGAAACTACTCTCGGTCAAGTCTTGTATGTGGTTGATTGGTCATCGATCAAGTGGACTTGGAAGAGTCCTTGTCAATCTGATTAGGCACATAAATTTGTTCTGGCTTTAGCCACATCGGTTGAATCTTCTTTGCGATAGTAACGAATCTTTCTTGCTGGATTACTCATGGTTGTTGTATTTTTATGGAGGTTGTTGCAACCTGCAGCATTTGGATCACAACGACAAAACAAAGGCTTAGGGAGTTGACCCAAGTTTTGGTCGTTGGAAAATTATGCCGTAGCATCTCTTGGTCATGGTTATCCATTGGTCACAACTCACAAATACAAGTTCTGTTCTATTATAGAAGTTGGACAGTGGTCCACACATTTCTATGGTTGGATTTTTGTATGTACTATTATATTTGTGTTTTTGTGTATTTCTTATAGTAGCTTTCAGAAGTTGTTGGCCATCAGGTAGACACTAAAATCAGGACTGACTATTGGGCAGTCCATTGACAAAACATGAAGTCTCTTTCCATGGCAGCTGTGTTTTATTCTTCGATTAGACCCTTGGACAAACTAGGTAGGAGATGATCTCGCCTTGTCAAGCTAGTTCAATTACCTTGGGCAGTGTACAAAGATACAAGTTCTTTTTCTTCTTCTTTTTTTGGAGGTGAACAACTTATTTTGCTAATTATTCACCACGTTTGCAATTGATCTGGCGCCTGGAATTTTTCAGGCCTAGATAGGGCCAGTGCAGGCTTGACTGGTTCGGGTGGGGGGAGCGTTTTGACGGTCTGTCAGATTCAACATTAGCCGAGCTCGAGACAGTGACGTCACTGCGAGGGCTAACCAGGACCTTCTTGAAGATGAGGACACACTGCTCACCACGGTGTCGCCGCTGAAGGAGAGGCGGGAGGGAGGGGTGGGGCGTTGAGAGAGAGAGAGAGAGAGAGAGAGAGAGAGAGAGAGAGAGAAGATGTGTGTGTCTTGAGCTGGTGGAGGAGAAAAGCCTGCAACTGCTGGAATTTCAGTCCAACGAAACTCAAGAAAAAAATAAAGGTGACTGTTTGATAGTCGGTCCCATTACTCACAGGTAGCTAATGCAGATCCTATTCCCCGCGTAGGTCGGGGAATAACGATCAAACAAGTACTCCCCACGCGCCTCGTCCTCTGTATGGGCCAGTCCATTCCGAGTATTTTTCCCCACTGATTTCGGGAAAGTTCTACAACCTTCCCTGAACTGTTTTGTCTTTTGTTTTTCCGTTCATTTTCCTTTTTTCTTTTACTTTTTTCAAATTTGCAATTTTTTTCTAAAATTCATTAAAAAAAATCGCGAACAATTTTTTTAATCATGACATTTTTCTGAAAACAGGATTTTTTTCCAATTCACAAACATTTATTAACAGTTCTGAACATCTTTCGAATTCGAGAATAACTTCAGAAATTGGCTAAAAAGAAAATCAAAATCATGAACATTTTTTTGAAAGTTGTGAACATATCTTTAAGTTGAAGAACATTTTTTAAAATTCATGAAGATTTTTTGAATTCATGAATATTTTTTAGAATTCACGAACATTTTTTGAACTTGGGAACAAATTTTTGGAATTAGTGAACATTTTCCGAACTCACGACCATTTTTTGAACATTGTTTCAGTTCAAGAACATTTTCTGAAAGTCATGAACATATTTAGAATTAACGAACATTTTTAAAATTCATGAACATGTTTTTGAACTCACGAACCTCTTTTGAAATTGTAAACATTTTTTAATTCATGACTATATTTTCTGAATTCATGAACATAGTTTTTTAGTTCACGAAAATTTTATGATTTTTATTTTTTAAAATTTCCAAACATTTCCTGAAAGAGTTAAATACACTGGAGGTCCTAAAAGTTTCGTCGGGGTGTCACTTTAGTCCTAATTCTTCCAAAATGCACCTTTAGGTCATAATTCTTTAGTAAGTGGTTCACCCGAGGTCCTTTTTTCACGAGCGCTCGCTGACCTGCCCGCGTGGCGCGTTGACCCATGCCACGTCGACAGAGGGCCCAACCGCCAGGCGAGAAAAATACACTGGAGGTCCTAAAAGTTTCTGGGCAGTGTCACTTTAGTCCTACTTCTTTCAAAATGCATGTTTAGGTCCTAATTCTATAGTAAGTGGTTCACCCGAGGTCGTTTTTTGCACGATCGCTCGCTGACCTGCTCGGTTGCGCGTTGACACACGCCACGTCGACTTAGGGTCACTAGCAGATGAGGAACATTGCAAAAAACCTATATTTTTCGCCGCTATCATCCTGTAGCTATGTGATTTTCTCTACTCTGCCACAATCACTAGCTGTAGGCATTGATTTAGTTCGATTTGCACTATTTCATTAAGTTTCTCAAACCGCTTGCTCTGATTTGAGGTTAGGTGGTAGGAGCTTGTGGAGGAGGCGGCGCCGACGACGATGCTGCAACGCTCCTCTTTGTCACCCGCTTCCCTGCAGAGGAGCTTGCTGTCCCAGCCATGGCGACGGCGTGGGCACGAGAGAGAGAGAGAGAGAGGATTTCGGTAGGGGCTGGGGAATGCCAAGAGGGGGGTTTACAAGGGGCTTTTTGTAAAAAAAAAGAGCAACCGCAACGGCCTCTAAGTTGACGTGGCGTGGGTCAACACGTCACGCGAGCAGGTCAGCGACCTCTTGTGCAAAAAAGGACCTCGGGTGATGCACTTACTATAGAATTAGGACCTAAACGTGCATTTTTGAAAGAAGTAGGATTAAAGTGACACTGCCCTGAAACTATTAGGACGTTTCCCGCCGGGCGGTTGGGCCCTCTGTCGATGTGGCATGGGTCAACGCGCCACGTGGGCAGGTCAGCGAGCGCTCGTGAAAAAAGGACTTCGGGTGAACCACTTACTAAAGAATTAGGACCTAAAGGTGCATTTTGGAAGAATTAGGACTAAAGTGACACCCCGACGAAACTTTTAGGACCTCCAGTGCATTTAACTCTTTTTGAAATCCGGAAACATTTTTCGAAATTCCTAATATTTTTAAAAATCATGGAACATCTTTTATATTTGCAAACATTTCTAAATTTGGAATGCTTTTTGGAAATTTCGATTCTTTTTAAAATTCGTGAACCTTTTTTTTAAATTTAGAACTTTTTTGAAATCCCGGATAATTGTCGTAGAAGAGAGAAAAATATATAAACAAGAAACAAAAAAAAACAGGGGCACCCTGCCCTCATATGGGCCTGCGCAAAAATGTGCACGCTGCCTCTCTTTCCACCGCTCGGTCACTGAATAGGAACTCTCGGTAGCTAACACAGTAGCAGGCAGCAGCCGGACTATTGCAGATGTTTCTTCTGGTGCATTGGGATGATCACAATTCACAACCATTATATCCGAACCAAAGGAAAACCCATGTTCCACAAAGAAGAGAACCCAGAGGCCGGCCCATTTTAGGTAGCAAGGGTACCACACGTTCTGGTTTGGGACTGACTGGGTTTGGGACAGGAATCTTCCAGCAGGTTCCTGGACCGGTTTTCCTTTTTCTATTGTTTTCTTTACTGGGTTTTCCGTTTCCCTTTTTTCCTTTTTAGTTTTTCCTTTTCTTTTTTTTCTCTTTTTTTTCCTTTTTTGCATAAAATCACAAATTTTCATAAACTTTTCATGATTTTATAAAAAAACACAATTTCAAAAAATGTTCGTAAATTTGAAACTTGTTCATGTTTCAAAAAAGTTCAAATTTTCATAAAATAATGTTTGCAAAATTTCAAAATTTTGGATTTTCAAAATATGTTCACATTTTGAAAAAAGTTGTTCACAATTTCAAAAAAAAAATCTTGTTTTTCAAAAAATGTTTGAAAATTTGAAAGAAGGTTGGCATTTCAAAAAACTGCCAAAAATTGAAGGAATTATCACGTTTTCAAAAAATGATCACATATTTGAACAATGTTCGGGTTTGTAAAAAAATGTTTACGTTAAAAAATTTGTCCAGAATTTCAGAAATGGTTGTTTCCAAAATTTGTTCGGAATTCTAAAAAATGTTCCCGCTTTCAAAATTAATTCACAAATTCAAGAAATGTTCACGTTTCCAAAATATGTTCCTAATTTTATAAAAATCGGAATTTCAAAAATTGTTTGCATTTTTAAAAAAAAATTCTTATATTTCAAAAATTGTCAGTGTTTCCAAACTATTCATATTTTTATAAATGTTCGAAATAAAAAAAATGACCTTAAAACTTGGTCGCTACAGTAAACCGGATCACTACAGTGCCAGTTGGCTACAATGTTCGAGTCAATACAGTGCCGGCCGCTGCAAAAGCTGGTTCGTACTAGTCGTTCGTTCCGCTACGTGCGCCCTCTCGCTACACTTCGTGGCCAATAGGCCGGCCCAGCCGACACGTCCTCTGTGCGACAGGGCGACTACTTGACGCTTAACGCGTCATATAGGATCTCCTGAGGCCGCCACTGTCCCGAGAATGTCGTTGGTGCTGTTGCCGCGACATGTTTTATTTGTTTTTCCCTTTTATGTGGCCTGCTTGCGGCGATGAACGACGAACTTTTTTTTTTTTTTTGAACACAGTACAGACGCAAGCGCTCATATACACGCGCATACACTCACCCCTATGAACGCACACACGCACACCCTACCCCTATGAGCACCTCCGAGAGACTGAGCCGGCATATCATCTTGAAATTTACGAAGTCACCGTAGGCACCTCGTCATCGACGGGAACGTCTCCTCCCACTGAATGCGCATCGCCGGAGTTCCTGAAATAAATCCAGGAATAAATGCAAGCACCAGGATTTGAACCCTGGTGGGCTAGGGATACCACAGTCCCTCTAACCATCCAACCACAGCTTGGTTTGCGACGAACTTTTCTTTGTGTGTAGCCTTCTGGCCGGGTACCAAAAATATCAGGTTCAAAATAGTTAAGATAGTACCTTCATGCTCCTTTAATTTCACCTAGAAAAATGGGAGGCGCGGTCATATCCCTTCTTAGCATATAATGTGGAATTGTCGGCACAGCTCTCCATCCCCAGCCGTTCGCCAATGGAAACCATGGAGACCTATGGGGATAGTCTTAGTCTACAAAGCAAGATGCTTAGGGGAGGTGTTTAAAAACTAAATTAGTTTATTTAAAGCACCGGTGCTTATTTGTGGAGGGTAAACGCTTAATTTGCTACCACTCCAATAGAGACAAGCATCTATTTTGGTTTCTGTTTCCTTTTATTGTCCATTTGTAAAATATATTTTCTTGTGTGTATCTGAACATTTAAAAAAATACATGGTGATTATTTAATAAAGTATTCATGTATTTTTACAAAATGTTCATGCATTTTTTTTAAAGTAAATGCAATTACAAAAAAATCATTTAAAAAAAATTGTGTTTTGTGTAAATAACAAAAAACCAATTGGAAAACTAAAAGAAAGAAAGAAAACTGCAAGAAACCGCAGGTGGCGCGCAGACAGTGCCAGACCCCCGAACTGAGCCGGCCAATAAACGCACGCGCCTGTGTGTTTCCTTGGCAGTTTGTCGCACAGAGCAACAAAATATAGGAGCACTCACCGTTCAAGAATGTACTCTAATGGCATATGGTGCAGAGAGTTGCTGTCCACACTAGCCCAAATACACAGCCTATATATATAGGGAAAATACGGACGTGAAGTTTTTGCACCTGAGCTCATTTGAGCTTGGGTGAACAGTAAAATCGAAAAAACATTTAAAAAATGTTCAAAAAAATCTGAATTTTTTTATGGCAAACTTTGACAAATGTTCTAAGAGTTTGCAAAATTTCATCACAAAATCACATTTGTGGAAGTCGTGGCAAAAAAAATAAAATCGATACTCTGAAAATGCTACTTTCGAAAGCATTTTGGAGCACTGATTTTGTTTTTTTTTGCCACGACTTCCACAAATGTGATTTCGTGATGAAAATTTTCAAGCTCTTAGAACATTTGTCAAAATTTGCCATAAAAAAAATTCAGATTTTTTAAAACATTTTGTAAATGTTTTTTGAGTTACTGTTCATCCCGAGCTCATTTGAGCTCAGGTGTAGAAGGGCACTTTCGGGAAATACATCCTACTACCGGGTGTAACTACACCCATGTCTTATATACTACCATGTGGTAGTATATATACTATTTTATCACCTTGAGTATGTTCACATACTATATATAAGATACTCCAAAGTGAGTTACATGAAAAAATTACAAGTTGACCCATAGTTTTTATTATATTTGTGAAATACGTACATATTTGTACGTAAAAATGAGTATGCTAGAAATATTGTACATACTATCTAAAAAGTAGTATATATACTACCTAAATATTTTTATATACTACATACTACGCGTACATACTTTCCGGTACGATAGATACTACCTAGAACATACCAAACAAAAGTGGGAGTAACTACACCCGGGTCGTAGGAAACATTTGTCCTATATATATATATATATATATATATATATATATATATATATATATATATATATATATATATATATATATATATATTTTACTCACCGTTCAAGAATGTACTCTAATGGCATATGGTGCAGAGAGTTGCTGTCCACACTAGCCCAAATACACAGCCTGATATATATTTATTTTTTACTCACCGTTCAGGAATGTACTCTAATGGCATATGGTGCAGAGAGTTGTTGTCCACACTAGCCCAAATACACAGCCTGATATGAATCAGCTCTGATCTTCTGAAGTGTTGACACTAGATGTTTTTCGAAGTTCTAACAGCCTACAGTTCAATCGCGTTGGAAGCCTGGAACAGGAGAAGTACTGTAGCCAACAAAGCCACAAAGTACAGCTGGCCCGGAGAGGGCCAAGGCGTTTCTAGTTCGATAGCAGTTTGCTAAATGCCAGTGTTTTAGTAACATTAAAGCTGCCAACAGCTACAGCGACAAGGAGTAACAAGACTGTAACAAATGGTAGTTGAGTTCTATCATGAAAAGCCGTGGCTGGGGACTTTTGCTGAGAAGAATTGCTGACTAGCGATGAAATCAGAACATGTAGAAAGATAGTAAAATTCTTGTTGTTGTGCAAGTTCTTCAGTATGCTTATGTGGTTTAAGTGGTAGTTTTCAGTAGACAATTGTGGGATGTCCCAAACCTGTTACCGGAGGGTGTTGTGATTCTCGTTCAATGTTCTCCAAGAGTGAATGCAAAAAACCACCACACCACTTTACAAACCGTGGCAAAAATCACCGCACCGGAAAATTAACAGTGGCAAAAAAACACTGACAGTAAATGCTAAGTGCTTTGATGATGTCACTAATTGGTCAAAACTGCCCGTCAGGCTGAGGTGGCAAAAAAAATGCCACGTAAACACTTGGACTTGGTCTTCTTCTTCTTCCCTTTTCTTTCTCTATTTGGCATTATATCAAGCACCTTGTGTGCAGTCAAGCAGGGGAAGCCGAGGAGGAGGAGGTGCTTGTGCCAGCCCCGTCACCTGCCTCCCTGCGACGTCCACGCGCCGGCGGCCGGGCGGCCGGCGATGGGTGGAGCTGCCATACCACTCCCACGCGCGCCCCCTGCTGCTCCACCCTGGCCTGCCCCTTACCCACCGCCATGGCAAGGTCCTCAGATCGTCCTCCTCCCTGTCCCCTGGTCTTGGACCTCGGCGGTGGCTGCCGGACATCGGCGTCGACGCTGGGTGGCTCAAGCACGCGGGACTCCTCGTGCGGCTACCAGAGCTCCTCGTGCAGCTCCTCATGCACGCGGGGTGGCTCAAGCACGCCGGCCATGCTGCTCCTGACGGTGCTGAGCTGCGAGCAACTACTTGGGGCTGCTGCGAGCGCGGGACGCCGCTGCGAACCACGCGGCTGCGCAATGCCGCGAGCCAGCCACGGGCAGCTGCGGCCGGGGCCGTGCTCTGCCGCGAGCAACAAGCTGCAAGGCCGGGTGCTAGGGCCGACATCGGTGTGCTGCGATGGCGCTCGACGTGTTGCACATGTTGTTAGGATCAATCAACAGAAATACAAGGCACACGAAGATAGCACCGATCAATCCACTCAAAGATACCCCGAATTTAAGAATTGGATACAAGTATCTGGATCTCTAATTCTACCAAGAAGCTAGGGTTCTAAGCTAAAGCTATTACAAACTTGGTGAAGAAGAAGATGAGGGTCGATCTGAGAGGAAAAGGCTATATAGCTGGTCACGTGAGCGGAGCAGGTGAGATCGACAGGCTGGCGTCCAGTGTCTTCCGTGGAGAGGCGGCAACGGCGTGACGAGCAACAGGCGTGTCCGGAGCGAGGAGGGCCGTTGATCATCGTTTACACCAGAAGATCCTGAGCATCCATCCAGTCTTCATACCGCTTCGCTTGTAACACAGATGTACTGTCGAATTCTTCAGTTTCGTCAGAGTAAGCGAAATGCACACTTGATTCAGGGTCTTGACACATGTACGGGCAGCCGGTGTTGCCAGCGATGCACCACCTGCGGCCGATCCCGTCTGTAAACCGTGAGGCACTTCGGCTCGCCGCGGCGTGCATCTCGGTTGCTCACCTGGCTCGCGCCAAGCCGCCACTTCAGCGGGAGGTGACAACGTGGATGCTGGATGCGGGAGTTACCTGTTTGACTGCACACTAGGTGCTTGATAGAATGCCAAAGAGAGAAAGGGGGAAGAGGAAGAAGAAGACCAACTCAGTATGTCCGTGTGACACTTTTTTTTGTGCCAACTCAGCTCATTGGATTGGTCGGACCAGTTAGTGACTTAACATTTACCGTTAGTGTTTTTTGCCGCTGTCAATTTTTTGGTGCGATGATTTTGCCACGGTCTGTAAAGTGATGGTTTTTCACTAATGACATCACTATTATGGTTGTTTTTCGCATTTCCCGCGTTCTTAGACACATTGAAACAGCTGTAATGTCAGTTTTCGTGTCAATGAAAATTGGGGCGAAAGCCGTATATTCGAAAAATTAAGCTAAAGTACCTTCTCATGGTTGCTGATGCTCAACGCATGTACAATTGTTGTTTGGTTTCTGAAGGTTGCTTAGTTTAGCTACAAAGCCTGTGAACTACTATGGCTGAACTCATTGAGGCCACCACTCTCCAGGTCCTAGAGACATGGACCCCTCTACTCCATCCGCACACGAAAAAAGCTCCCCTGTCGAACTGACTGTTTCGGTCCACTTGCACACAACATGATAAGATACATTTAGTATGATTTAATAAGAACAAAACCTTACACACAATTTGCAGCGCTAATCGTTTAGGCCAACCAATGAAGATCCTCTACGGTTAGTTCTGAATACCTTCAGTGTGAAGTCATAGATGTGATAATCATGTAAATAGGCACACAATACATCACAATAAGATCAAGTTAACCAATCACCAAATACAGATAAGTTATGTTCAAGCTTGGAAACATAAGATGTCACGAACTAACCAATCACAAGGATCGTGTATCCAACAAAAAAAGGTATGCTGCCGGACATTACATGCCACTTTTATTGGAAAAAATAACATAAAACATAGTCACTGAAGAACAAGCGGTACAGACCCACACCATGAAGAACAAATGGGTGGTGCAGTGTTACATGCTTCCAACTTGATGATCCTCCTGCCTCTCAAGGATACCTGAATGAGTGAGCAAAGCCCACATGTACGTGATAAACTCCCCACCCGGAGATGGCGGTGGCGGACAAAGACGAAGCCTATGAGACGGTGGACCATGAGAGCTTCAGCTAGCTGTTCTTTGCGATGAAGCTCGAGGGGAAGAGCTTCTTGGACCGGCTGAAGCTCGAGGAGAAGAGCATGGTTTGTAGGCCAAAAGACCAAGGTGGCCTTGGCATTCATGACTTGCAGGTCAAGAATGATGACTTACTTATTAAATGGTAGTTCAAACTACTTATTGAAGATGGCGTTTGGCAAACCTTCCTGCGCAACAAGCATATAGGCCAAGAGGCTGTGTCTCAGGATTATTGAAAACCTGGGGACTCCCACTTTGTGCTGGTCTAACGGTGGCAAAGAAATATCTTTTCCGCTTTGGATTTTTTGCGATTAAAGACGAGAGGACGTCTGGCTATGCAATGCCAGTCTCTGAGAACAATATCCGGCATTGCACCACACTGTTCGTGATAAGAATGATACTCTTGCGTGGCTGCTCAGTTTATTTCCGCCGGATATTTCTTTCAGACGAGATTTGATTGGCCCTCGTCTTATGTCATGGCAAAATCTTCTATCCCATTTGGATTCGATTAACCTAACAGAAGGACGGGATGTGTTTCGTTGGAACCTCACTACATCTAAGTCCTTCATAGTCGACTCTATGTACCATGCGGTCACGCATTCAGAGGTCACGGTGGATAATAATAGGAAAATTTGGAGGTCTAAGATTCCACTAAAAGTCAAAATACTTATGTGGTATCTTCGGAGGGAGTTGTGCTTACCAAAGGCAACCTCGCCCATCGCAATTGACTTGGAAGTATGAAGTGTGACTTTTGTACACACGACGAGACAATCAAACACCTCTTTTTTCAGTGCACGTTTGCGTTCTACATGGTCAAACATCCAAATAGTGTCCAATTTGTATTCGCTCACAAGGGTTGCCAATATTTTTGGTCATTTTTTGGATGGTATTTCAAATAGGTTTAAAATGCGCTTATAAGGGTGGGAGCGTATACCTTATTATGGTCGCTTTGTCTATGTAGAAATGATTTGATTTTTTATGGAAAAAACTCATCTCCTATGTAGGTTATTTTTCGCTGTACGCACTCTTTCATATGTTGTCAACACTACACCAAACGAAGTACCAACCGCTGTTCAAGGCAGTGTGTATGCAGTTGAAGTGGGTGGACAGGGAGGTTTTTACCGAACATGGGTGACAACATAATCTATGGATCGGTCCACCACCTCCTTCGACATAGGCATGGTATCGGTCCTATATGACTCTACTGTTGTCCTGATGACCCACAAGTATAGGGGATCAATCATAGTCCTTTCAATAAGTAAGAGTGTTGAACCCAACGAGGAGCAGAAGGAAATGATAAGCGGTTTTCAGTAAGGTATTCTCTGCAGGTACTGAAAGTAGTGGTAACAGATAGTTTGATAGCAAGATAATTCGTAACAAGTAACAAGTAACAATAGTAACAAGGGTGCAGCAAGGTGGCCCAATCCTTTTTATAGCAAAGGACAAGCCGAAAGTACTTCTTATAGTGAGCAAAGCGTTCTCGAGGACACATGGGAATTCTCGTCTAGTCACGTTCATCATGTTTAGTTGATTTGCGTTCACTACTTTGATAATTTGATATGTGGGTGAACCGGTGCTAGGGTGCTGTTCTTACTTGAACAAGCAACCCACTTATGATTACCCCCTCTCGCAAGCTGTGACACCCTGGTTTTTCTCAGCTTTTCTTTTCAAATTTAGTTGAAAACTTTAATTGGAATTTGGCCTGGTTTTGTTCTGAATGGCTCTATGGACTTAAAACTTGGGAATATTTTCTTGATTTTCTTTCCCAAGTGACTCAGGCTCTCAAAAACTTCTCTCAAGTCATGTCACTTCCATTCATGTCCAACTTCAATTTTATTCCAACCTAATATTCCTTTTTCCATTAAAGGAATAACCCTTTAAGCTCTAGGTTGTGAAGCAACCTATATTTCTGTTCTTCCAAAAATCCCAAGAAAATTCTCATAAATCCTTTGCACCATGTGAACCTTGGATATGTGAAGATATTCAAGATTTACTTCTCATGGTGAGCACAGCATCCAATCTTTGACTCTGGTCATAATTTTAGTTTGTGAGGCAACTATATTTTATATTGTTTCAAAAATTCTGAAATTAATCCAGGACATTCTCCTACCCATATTATCAGTCTCCACAAATTTCTGGCTCATTTCATTCAGCCAATTTTTCTATGAAATTCTCTCAAGTTTCTGTCTAGTGGGAAGTGTTGTGAAGGAAGTACCCTGTACACTAACCCAATTGGGCTGAAATTTTTATGGCATGTTGGCATTCCCAAATAACCCACAAATACCAAGTTTCAACTCCAGGAACCCATCCAAGTGAGTGCAATATCCTCTGCAAGATTTCTGGACCAAAGAGGCAGTTGTAAAGCAACTATGCTCTACACTTGTCCATTTGGTCTGAAATTTTCCCAGTATATGCACCTTCCTACTACACTTCAGAATGGCAAACTCTCACTTTCAAAGCCCTAGCCATTTCTCCTCAACTTGCTGCCCAAGTTGCTAACCAGAAACTTCTAGTGAACCTAGCCAGCTGTCCAGACCAGCTCTTCTCAAACCAAACACATGGAGAGGTCACTGGATGGATGATCTATCACACGGACATGACCGGGCAGGCCAGAGCGCGCCACGTGCGCCAGTGCACGCGGTGACCACGCGTCTGGCCGAGCCAAAACCGTGCTCTGCACGTCGCCCGCATCGGACACGCTCGTTCCGGTCACCTCTCGATGCCTCTCCTTGTCCTAGTATGCCGACGTCGTCACCGCCGTCCACCTGGCCAGCCTGGACCCTTCTACCCCCTCCGGCGAAGCTCACCGCCGCTCACGGCCAAGTGCGCGCACGGGCAGCACAGTGGCCGTACGGGGATGAGCTGGCTGGCAGCTTCCCGGCGAGCCGTCGCCTTGCTCTTAACTCCCCTGACCCCTCTCGTCACTTCAGTCCACGCCACGACGGCCAGCTTGCCGTCCTCGCCGCGCCAGCTCACCCGTGGCGGGATCTGGCTCGGCCACCCTCCGCCCACCTATAAAAGGCCCTCCCGGCCTCGTCTCTCCTCACCCATCGCTCTCTCCCTCTCTCAATCGCCACCAGAAGAGCCAGGGCAGGCCGGAGAGCCCTCCTTCTCCGTCTCCGGCGAAGCGCTCTGCCGCTCTGCCCCTGCTCCTCCCACTCACCTCCGCCCACCCCAGCTCCATCTGAGGCCACCCCCGAGCTCGTGGCACTCCCCTGACCATCCCCAGCCCTTCCTCCGTCCGAGTACTCGCCGGAGTCGCCGGATTCGTCGACCCCCGAAGCACGCCGCCGCCTGAGACGAAGGGGGCGACTCCGTCCGACCATCTCCCGAAGAGCTGCGGGTACCGGAGTGCTCGTCAGCGTCTGCTCGTTCCATCCCCGCCGTCCCCGGAGCTCGCCGCCGTTGCTATCGCCGGCAACCGTCGCCGGTGAGCCGCCGTCCTCTGTTCCCTCCCTCTCTCTGTTCAAATATGACAGGCGGGCCCCACCTGTTGGTGACTCCACGCGCAGCCGAACCGGTACGTAAGTGGAGGCACCCAGCTGGTTTACGCCTTCGACGTGGCCTCCCCTGGGATTTTCTAGTTTTCAGTTAAATTCAAATAATTCCATAACTTTAACTGAACTTTGACCAGCTATAACTTTTAAACCATAAGTCCAAATGAGTTCATTCTTTTTGCATTATTTTTCTTTTGAGCTCCTCTAGTTGCTGTAAAAATTTGGGATTTTTCTCTGCTGTCCAGAATTTCTGGTCAAAAGAAAATGCTTTATGTGTTATTTGAAAATGTGTTCAAAATTGTTTTTCAGATTGTTTTGCCTAGTTGGTGAAGGCCAGGAGTATTCCCACTCTCTGTTGGTACAAGGCAAGCCACAACTCTCATTTGCATAATTGCATTGCAATATCATAGTTTAAATAATTATTTTAATGCTAAATGTGATTTATTTATGAATAGATTAATTCATGTAATGCCTTGGAGATATTGGACAAGTTACTGTCATGATGATGATGAGATTTTGGATTTGTAGTAGATTTTCAGATTTATGTCGTAATATTGTCGGACTGTGAGATTACCGTCTATGATTATTTTGTGATTCCACCGGCACTACATATATGGGATTAGTAGTAGAAGTTGATCATGATGCTCATTGGATTGCTAGTTGGTTATGGTGATAACTTGGATCAGTTGTATATCGGAGTGTCAGTAATGACTATGATTACTCGGGGATAAAACCCTTCATTGTTGATCAAGTGCCACTGAACCAAACTTTCCAGTGCAGCCACACCTGCCGGAATGGGACGGCCTTGGCTTGGTCTAACCGCGTGCTCTTTTATCGGTACCACCAAAGAGGGAAGGTTATGCGTGCGTGCTGCCCTGATCAGGTAGACGACGATAACCTTGTGAGCCCAGTTTGGTTTTTGAGCTCAGGTCCCCGTTTGGGACAGTTGGTTGGCCACGACGATGGCAGGTGTCACGGGGTGACACAGGGGCCACCCAGGGCAGGACTCCGGGGGAGGATGATTGTCGGTGGTACGGTGGAGGAGTCACGGGTTAGGCAAGTTTCGTTGGAGCAGCACCGGTCCACCCGAAAGGGAAGTGTGCCGAGGTACGGGGCCAGGAGCTTCATAGTGTGGGTAAAGTGCGCAACCTCTGCAGAGTGTAAGAATCTATTCGAATAGCCGAGTCCATGGTATTGGACACAGTTCGTACTAAGTCACACTGTCTGATCAACACATATGAGGGAATGACGTGTTAATGATGGAAGAACTCGTCTCAGTGTGGGTAGATGACCGCTAGTTGGGATCCGCTGATAATCGTTGAGAATGATTCTCGGAGATGATTGTCGGAAACTCTTGAGGTGACCATGAGTTGGTCACGAGAGTATTTGGTTCAAACATGTGGTTCAGAGCAAAGTGGTTCCATAGTGGTAACAAGTTTGATGATGGTCGTAACAGCATGTAATATTTTCTTCCACCCTTTTAGTAGCATTTAAATTTGATTTAATCATGATTGCTGTGACATTGTTATGCCTTGATGCTCTTGATTGTTGTGAGCTTGCGAGTACATTCAAAGTACTCACCTGGCATGTCATGCCAGTTTGCAGGTGCTGCCATGTTTGCCTAGTGGAGGTGTTCGCATTGCAAGCTAGGACGTGTCCCTAGCCAGAGTCCCTGTGGAATGGAGATCATTTCGACGCCGTGATTCTGTTGCTAGGATTCGAGCCGCTGCTAGCATAGAATTGTCGTAGCAAGCGTAGCTTTGCCGAGGCAACCCTTTGTAATATCTCAAACCCTTGTACCCATCTATTTGTAATAAAGAGCTGATTTGTTCTATGCCAAGCAGTGCCGTATTCCAGAAGACTTGATCTCTGGGCTGGAATACGGGGTGCTCCGGTAACTCTGAGCCGGGGTGCCACACAAGCATCCGCAACTACGAAAGAAGAATTAAGATAAATCTAACCATAGCATGAAACATATGGATCCAAATCAGCCCCTTACGGAATAGCGCACAAACTAGGGTTTAAGTTTCTGTCACTCTCGCAACCCATCATATACTTACTACTCCCCAATGCCTTCCCCTAGTCCCAAGCACGGTAATGTGTCGTGTAGTCGACGTTCACACGACACCACTAGAGGAAGAACAACATACACATCATCAAAATATTGAACGAATACTAACTTCACATGATTACTTATAACAAGACTTCTCCCATGTCCTCAAGAACAAATGGAACTACTCACAAATCATATTCATATTCAAGATCATAGGAGTATAATATATGATTAAGGATCTGAACATATAATCTTCCACCAAATAAACCAACTAGCATCAACTACAAGATGTAATCAACAGTACTAGCAACCCACAGGTACCAATCTGAGGTTTCGAGGCAAAGATTGAATACAAGAGATGAACTAGGGTTTGAGATGAGATGGTGCTAGTGAATATGTTGATGGAGATGAGTCCTCCACGATGAGAGGAACATTGGTGAGGTCGATGGCTTCGATTTCCCCCTCCCGAAGGGAAGTATCCCCGGCGGAATCGCTCCGCCGGAGAGCAAAAGTGCTCCTGCCCAGGTTCCGCCTCGAGACGGCGGTGCTTCGTCCTTAAAGTCTTCTTCTCATTTTTTCTAGGGAAAATGGCTTCATATAGGAGAAGATGGGCCACGGAGACCTGCTGGTGGGCCCACAAGCTCACATGGCGCGCCCCAGGGGGGCGCCACTTGAGCTTGTGGCTCACTGGTGGGGCCCCTCCCTGTGTTTCTTCTTCTAGTATTTTTTATTAATTCCAAAATAAATCTCCGTAAATTTTTAGGTCATTTGGAGCTCCGGAGAATAGCTATCCCTGCTGTAGCTCTTTTCAGCTCCAGAATTCCAACTGCCGGCAATTTCCCTCTTCATGTAGATCTTGCATAATAAGAGAGAAAAGACATTTGAAGTGCATCATAAATTTAAATACTGATAAAAAATACTATAAATAATAGTAGGAAAACATGATGCAAAATGGACGTATCAACTCCCCCAAGCTTAGACCTCGCTTGTCCTCAAGTGAATGCCGAACTCGATAATCATGACCACATGTTTAGAGAGAGAGAGAGAGAGATGTGTCGATAAAACACTTATTTACCTCCAGGATAATGTCAGCAATAATAACTCATGATTACCTACATACAACTGGATATATGTGTCTGGATCTTTCCCTACCACATGATGCTTGCTAGGTGGAGAATAATTAAGAGAGGAATAAGGATGAATACTTGACTCTTGTATAGTAATAGTAATAGCTGAAAGGTACAAGATAGGCCCTTCGCAGAGGGAAGCAGAGGTTGTCATGCGCCTTTTCATTTGGATATGCAAGCTCTTAATGCAAAGGAACGTCACTTTATATTGCCCCTTGTGATATCAACCTTTATTATGCAGTCCGTCACTTTTATTTCTTTACCATCACAAGTTCGTACAAAGTTTATTTTCCCTTACAATAAAAGATCATACATATTTAGGAGCAATTTTATTGCTTTGCACCGATGAAAACTTACTTGAAGGATCTTATTCAATCCATAGGTAGATATGGTGGACTCTTATGGCAAGAAACTGGGTTTAAGGGGTTTTGGATGCACAAGTAGTATCTCTACTTAGTACGAACTTTCAGCCAGCAAAAGATTATCAACAAGCACCACATGTTAGAGGATCCATGACAATATAACTTCTATGTGAATGTAAGCAAACATAACTCATTACGTTGTCTTCCTTGTCCAACATCAACTATTTGATCAAGCTGAAAATATTTGATGGGGGATCACAATCATTAAAGATGTCCAAGATAGTATATTTATATGTGAAACCCCTCTTCCTTTATTAATCATTCATGAATTGCATCAATGACCAATGCTATGTTTGCTAACTTTCAATAAATTTTATCAATATACTTCCTTTATGTGAAGTCATTACTCCCCATGGGACAGCATATAAACTTTTTATTATTGCTTAGATTGTAACAAGAAAGTAAAGAAACAAAACTCAAACTACTCTTTATTATATAGTTCTCACACACGATTACATAGATAGATAGATCACGAAACAAGCACTCAAAAACTACTTCATACTAATAATTTTATTCTTCTAGATCACAGAATAACTAAGGAGCGAACTAAGATAGATAATGATGATAAACATGATGGTGATATGATACCGGGGCACCTTGTTACTTGTGAGCTGCGTTGAGATTTTCCCCGAAGAGGAAGGGTGAAGCAATATAGTAGCGGATAAGTATTTCCCTCAGTGAGAACCAAGGTTATCGAACTAATAGGAGAATCACGCAAATGCCTAGTGAACAACACCTACACACACAAGAGCAAATACTTGCACCCAACGCGGGCAAGAGGGTTGTCAATCCCCTTGAACTCGTTACTTGCAAGGATTAAATCTGATAATGGTAGGTAGATAAATTGAAAAGTAAAATAAAAGAAGTAAAATTGCAGCAAGGTAATTTTAGTTTTTGTAATATGATAAAAGTAGACCCGGGGGCCATAGTTTTCACTAGAGGTTTCTCTCTCATAAAGGTAGCATACGGTGGGTAGACAAATTACTGTTGGGCAGTTGATAGAAAAGCGCATAGTTATGACGTTATTCATGGCAATGATCATGTATATAGGCATTCCGTCCATGACAAGTAGACCGACTCCTGCCTGCATCTACTACTATTACTCCACTTCGAGAGCGCTTCTATGCTTGCCTCTCTACGTATTAAGTTCATGACAAACAGAGTAATGCATGAAGTATGATGACATAATGTAGACAGAATAAAACCAAGCAATATGATTGAACCCCGTCGTTTTATCCTTAGTGACAACAATACAAATACGTGCCTCGCTACCCCTTCTGTCACGAGGTGAGGACACCGCAAGATTGAACCCACTACAAAGCACCTCTCCCACTGAAGATAAATCAATCTAGTTGGCCAAACCAAATGGATAGATCGGAGAGAAATACAAAGCTATAACAATCATGCATAATAAAGTTCAGAATTGACTCAATTACTTTCAATGAATAATCTGATCATAAATCCACATTCATCGGATCCCAACAAACACACCGCAAAAGAAGATTACATCGGATAGTTCTCCGAGGAGATCAGGGAGAACATTGTATTGAAGATCGGAGAGAAAGAAGAAGCCATCTAGCTAATCACTATGGACCCGTAGGTCTGTGGTAGACTACTCACACATCATCGGAAGGGCAGCAAGGTTGATGTAGAAGCCCTCCGTGATCGATTTCCCCGCCGGCAGATTACCGGAAAAGGCCTCCAGATGGGATCGCGGAAGAATAGAGACTTGCAGCGGCGGAAAAATTGCTTCGGTGGCTCTCTGTTGGTTTTGGGATTTATGGGAATTTATAGAAGTGGAATTAGGTCAAACGGAGTTGCGTGGGACCCACAAGCTCAGGTGGCGCGCCCCCCTGGGGGCGCGCCGTGTGAGCTTGTGACTCCCCCGTAGATCTTCTGGCCTCCCCCCGAAGCTTCTAGGGTCCCTTCTAGTCCAGAAAAAATCACTGTAAAGTTTCATCGTGTTTGGACTTCGTTTGGTATTGATTTTCTGAAAAACAAAAAACATGCAGAAAACAGGAACTGACACTAGGCACTGAGTTAATAGGTTAGTTCCCAAAAATGATATAAAATTGCATATAAAGTATCTAAGATTGATAATATAATAGCATGAAACAATAAAAAATTATAGATATGTCGGAGACGTATCAGCATCCCCAAGCTTAATTCCTGCTCATCCTCGAGTAGGTAAATGATAAAAACAGAATTTTTAATGTTGAATGCTACCTAGCATGTTTATCATGTAATCTCTTTTACGGTATAAATATTGAGAAACGATGAAGTAATTGATATCAACATAATAATATCCATGAATACAAGAACATAATCATTACTTTTTCAAAATATACGATGCTCAACGAATGTTATCCCTACTCATTGAATTATGTAAGCATGGCATGACTCCGCCTTCACCGCATAAATATAAATCATGAGCACCACGGTGTTAAACTAGGCAATTGGATCATACTTTTTAAAGCGCTTCAGTATTTTCAGTACATGAGCGTGAGGCATGGACATTAGCACTAAGGGTGGAATAGAATGCGGTGGTAGAGATATATAGGAGAAGTCAAAAAGGAAGAAAGTCTCGGATCAACTCGGCGGATGAATAGGCAATGGAGAGGCCCATCAATCGATATCAATGCGAGGAGTAGGGATTACCATGCAACGGATGCACTAGAGCTATAAGTGTATGAAAGCTCAACTGAAACTAAGTGGGTGTGCATCCAACTTGCTTGCTCATGAAGACCTCGGGCATTTGAGGAAGCCCATCATTGGAATATACAAGCCAAGTTCTATAATGAAAAATTCCCACTAGTATATGAAAGTGATAACTCAGGAGACTCTCTATATGAAGAACATGGTGCTACTTTGAAGCACAAGTGTGGTAAAAGGATAGTAGCATTGCCCCTTCTCTCTTTTTCTCTCATTTTTCTTTTCTTTTTTTTCTTTTCTTTTTCTCATTTTTTAGAACAATATCATGAACCTCATCCCCGCTTTTGCAAGGACTCATTAGTCTCCATCATTCTATTCCTCACTGGGACAATGCTCTAATAATGATTATCATCACACTTTTATTTACTTACAACTCGATAACTGAAACAATATGACTCTATATGAATGCCTCTGGCAGTGTACCAGGATGTGCAATGATCTAGCGTAACATGTATAACAATGATGAATGGTGGCTTGGCCACAAATATCATGTCACCTCTATATGATCATGCAAAGCGATATGATGATGAACACACATGTCATAGGATGGAACGGTGGAAGTTGCATGGCAATATATCTCGAAATGACTATGGAAATGCCATGATAGGTAGGTATGGCGGCTGTTTTGAGGAAGATATAAGGAGGCTTATGTGTGATAGAGCGTATCATATCACGGGGTTTGGATGCACCGGCGAAGTTTGCACCAACTCTCGAGGTGAGAAAGGGCAATGCACGGTACCGAAGAGGCTAGCAATATACGAAAAGGTGGGAGTGCGTAATTGTCCATGAACTCACATTAGTCATAAAGAACTCATATATTTATTATGAAAGTTTTATTAGCCCTCGAAGCAAAGTACTACTCGCATGCCCCTAGGGAGGAGGTTGGTAGGAGTTAACCATCGCGCGCCCCCGATTCAAACAGCACAAAGGATTTCAATCAGACATAAAAATGCTCACGCATCCCCGTCATGCCATGTTGGACACTTAAATGAGTAGTTAATAACAAGCTTTAATATCGATATTTTTACTAACCAATGATCATGAATCAATACCCTTTCATATTACTACATCAATATAATTAAATCACACGTTTCATATTTAGTGATCTACATGAAAGTTTTTATTATATCACTCTTAAATACCTATCCTTTTCCGACTAGTCTTATAACCCGTGCTCATTACCACTTCCTATTTAAGACTCTCAAAAAGATTTAAGTGAAGCATGAGAGTGCAATAATTTCTATAAAATATAACCACCGCCGTGCTCTAACAAGTATAAGTGAAGCACAAGAGCAACTGCATAGCTCAAAAGATATAAGTGAAGCACATAGAGTATTCTAACAAATCATGATGAATGTGTGTCTCTCTCAAAAGGTGTGTCCAGAAAACAATGATTGTGGTAAACTAACAAGCAAACAAAATAAAACTGTGGCACAAGATGCTCCAAGTAAAACTCATATCATGTGATGAATAAAAATATAGCTCCAAGTAACATACCGATGAATTGTGGACGAAAGAGGGGATGCCATCCGAGGTATCCCCAAGCATAGAGGCTTGGGTCTTCCTTGAATATTACCTTGGGGTTCCTTGGGCATCCCCAAGCTTAGGGTCTTGCCGCTCCTTATTCCTTCATCAATCATGATCTCACCCAAAACTTGAAAACTTCAGCACACAAAACTCAACAGAAAATTCGTGAGATTCGTTAGTATAATAGACAAATCATAAACTTTAGGTACTGTTGCAAACTCATTCATAATTATTCTTGAATAATACCTACTGTATTCTAACTTCTCCATGACTTATACCCCCCCCCCACCGCTATAATCCATAGCATCATTAAAATAAGCACACTATGCAATAAAAAACAGAATCTGTCTAAAACAGAACAGTCTGTAATGATCTGAATAAAAACCATACTTCTGTAACTCCAAAAATTCTGAAAACTTACAAAAACGTATAAAATTTGTATATCAATCATGTGTAAAAATTTCAGATCAAAAGCATGTTCCAGTAAATTATAGTAATTTCTGCACTGGGCGCAAAAGTTTCTGTTTTTGCACAGAATCAAGTCAACTATCATCCAAATCATCCCAAAGGCTTTACTTGGCACAAACACTAATTAAAATATAAAAACACAATCATTACAGTAGAAATAATTATGTTTGCACACAATAACAGAAAATATAACTATTGGGTTGTCTCCCAACAAGCTCTTCCTTTATAGCCATTAAGATAGGCTTTGAGATTTCAATGATGCTCACGTCAAAGACAAGAATTGAAGCATAAAGAGAGCATCATAAAACATGTGACAAACACATTTAAGTCTAACATACTTCCTATGCATAGGCATTATATAAGAAAATAAATTATCAGGACAAGAAATATTTAGTATATGCAAGAAAGAAGAATAAAACATTGACAATCTCAACATAACGAGAGGTAATTTGGTAACATGGAAATTTTCATAGCTATACTTCCCTCTCTCTCAAAATAATTACATGTAGGATCATAATCAAATTCAACAATATATCTATCATATAAAATACTCTCTCCATGATCCACATGCATGCAAGTTTTATAATCTTCCAAGATAGTGGGATTAACATCAACTAAAGTCATGACCTCTCCAAACCCACTTTTATCAAAAAATTCATAAGATTGAACACTCTCCGAATATGTGGGATTCTTTTTACCTAAAGTTGACACTCTTACAAACCCACTTTCAATATTATTGCAAACATTATTATTAATAACATATTCATCATGAGGCTTAAATAAATTTTCAAGATCATAAGAAGCATCACCCCAATCATGATCATTACACTGAGTAGTGGACATAACAAAATCATCCCCAAGCTTGTAGTTTTGCATATCATTAACACAATTGACATTCATAGAATTAATACTAACATTATTGCAATCATGCTTTTCATTCAAGGAACTATCATGAATCGTTTTATAAATTTCTTCTTTCGACACCTCATAATAATTTTCAGATTCATGATTCATAAGAAAAACTTCATACAGATAATCAAGTGCACTCAACTCACTAGCAATTGGTTCATCATAATTGGAATTTTTGAGAAGATTAGCAAGTGTATGAGGATCCATATCAATAATTTTTTAGCAAGCGAAGACGCAAGCTAATAAAAGGCACATGGCAACACAAGCAGAGATAGCACAGAAGATATTTTTGGTATTTTTGATTTTTAACGAAAACTAGCAAAGGCAAATAAAGCCAAATAAAAAGTCGAACAAGTAAATGATAATTTGTGTGAAGGAACCTGTAGGTATTTGATGATGTCTCCCCGGCAACGGCGCCAGAAATTCTTTCTGCTACTTGTGAGCTGCGTTGGGATTTTCCCCAAAGAGGAAGGGTGAAGCAATATAGTAGCGGATAAGTATTTCCCTCAGTGAGAACCAAGGTTATCGAACCAATAAGAGAATCACGCAAATGCCTAGTAAACAGCACCTACACACACAAGAGCAAATACTTGCACCCAACGCGGGCAAGAGGGTTGTCAATCCCCTTGAACTCGTTACTTGCAAGGATTAAATCTGATAATGGTAGATAGATAAATTGCAAAGTAAAATAAAAGAAGTAAAATTGCAGCAAGGTAATTTTAGTTTTTGTAATATGATAAAAGTAGACTCGGGGGCCATAGTTTTCACTAGAGGCTTCTCTCTCATAAAGGTAGCATACGATGGGTAGACAAATTACTGTTGGGCAATTGATAGAAAAGCGCATAGTTATGACGTTATTCATGGAAATGATCATGTATATAGGCATTACGTCCGTGACAAGTAGACCGACTCCTGCCTGCATCTACTACTATTACTCCACTTCGAGAGCGCTTCTATGCTTGCCTCTCTACGTATTAAGTTCATGACAAACAGAGTAATGCATGAAGTATGATGACATAATGTAGACAGAATAAAACCAAGCAATATGATTGAACCCCGTCATTTTATCCTTAGTGGAAACAATACAAATACGTGCCTCGCTATCCCTTCTGTCACGAGGTGAGGACACCGCAAGATTGAACCCACTACAAAGCACCTCTCCCACTGAAGATAAATCAATCTAGTTGGCCAAACCAAACAGATAGATTGGAGAGAAATACAAAGCTATAACAATCATGCATAATAAAGTTCAGAATTGACTCAATTACTTTCAATGAATAATCTGACCATAAATCCACAATTCATCAGATCCCAACAAACACACCGCAAAAGAAGATTACATCGGATAGTTCTCCGAGGAGATCAAGGAGAACATTGTATTGAAGATCGGAGAGAAAGAAGAAGCCATCTAGCTAATCACTATGGACCCGTAGGTCTGTGGAAGACTATTCACACATCATCGGAAGGGCTGCATGGTTGATGTAGAAGCCCTCCGTGATCGATTCCCCCTCCGGCAGATTACCAAAAAAGGCCTCCAGATGGGATCGCGGAAGAACAGAGACTTGCGGCAGTGGAAAAAATTGTTTCGGTTGGCTCTCTGTTGGTTTAGGGATTTATGGGAATTTATAGAAGTGGAATTAGGTCAAACGGAGCTGTGTGGGACCCACAAGCTCAGGTGGCGCGCCCCCCCTGGGGGCGCGCTGTGTGAGCTTGTGACTCCCCCGTAGATCTTCTGGCCTCCCCCCGAAGCTTCTAGGGTCCCTTCTGGTCCAGAAAAAATCACCGTAAAGTTTCATCGTGTTTGGACTTCGTTTGGTATTGATTTTCTGAAAAACAAAAAACATGCAGAAAACAGGAACTGGGACTTGGCGCTGAGTTAATAGGTTAGTTCCCAAAAATGATATAAAATTGCATATAGAGTATCTAAGATTGATAATATAATAGCATGAAACAATCAAAAATTATAGATACGTCGGAGACGTATCACACCTCGCCCAAGCTTGGAACAAGCCAAGGGTGGTGCCCATACCCGTGTACTCAAGGTTCCTTCTTCAGTGATGGTGATGATGGAGTTGTGGGCTTATCTTTTATGATGTTCAGCAAGATCTCCTTCAAGCTCTGGACTTCACGAAGCATGTGCTGAATCATCTCAGCATTCTTTTGAACGTCCGCCATTATGTGCTTGTTCTCAGGGCCCCAAGGGTTTTTGCCTGCATCACTTTCACTTGGACGAGAGATGTCGCAATTTGAAGGTATATGCATACGAGAAGTGTTCTCAACCCCGTAATTATGAATCAAATTATGAAAGTTGTTCCCGTGTAGCCTGCCTAGGGACCTCCTCGAAGCAGGCCCCTCTTGTACCTCATGATGCTGATTCCTCATTGTCCCCATGGCCTGACCTGAGCTGGGAGTGGTGGAGATGCCAGCGAGGGTGTCTCGCTCCGAAGCGGGTGGTTGTACCTCCATAGTATCCCCAGAGCCTTCATCAGTCATGACTTCCCCGATCAGCTCTCTTTCTCTCTCTCCAGCTCTATTTGCAGCAACCAAGCATCGTCCCCCAAGTTGTTGGAGGAGGAGGAGGACATGATGCTAGGGGGGCTCGAAACCTGACAAAAAATAGCCCGAAACAAGAACAGAGGAGAAACTTGCGATACGGAGGTCAAAACAGTAAAACATATATATAATGAATTTTTCTCTTGCAGGACAAGTCTTCGGGAGGAATACGGAGTCGAGAAGGTTCACGAGGGCCCCGCAAGCCTGGGTGGCGCGCCCCAGGGGGGCGCCACCTGAGCTTGTGGCCCCCTCGTGCACTTTCCTGGCTGTTTCTTATTTTCCTAATTTTTTATATATTCCAAAACAAACAAAAAGTATTTTTATGGAATTTTTAGAGTCGGTTTACTTACCGTATCACATACCTATTCCTTTTTCAGGATTCTGGGGCGTTCCGGAAGGCCTCTTTTAGATGTTCCTCCGGTGTAATTGTTTGAATAAGATTGGTTTCGACGTTAATGAGGGTACCTGCAATATAGTGTTTAATTCTTTACCCATTAACCACCTTCGGACTAGTTCCCTCGGCATTATTGATGTTGATAGCTCCAGAACGGTAGACCTCTTCGATGATGTATGGTCCTTCCCATTTGGAGAGAAGTTTACCTGTAAAAAACCTAAAACGAGAATTGTACAATAGAACTTTATCACCTACATTAAATTCTCGTTTCTGGATTCTTTTATCATGCCATCTTTTAACCTTCTCTTTAAATAACTTAGCATTTTCATAAGCTTGCGTTCTCCATTCATCCAGAGAACTAATATCAAATAACCTCTTCTCACCAGCAAGTTTGAAGTCATAATTAAGTTCTTTAATTGCCCAATAAGCTTGTTCTAATTCGAGAGGTAAGTGACATGCCTTTCCATAAACCATCTTGTAACGGGGACATACCCATAGGATTTTTATAAGCGGTTCTATATGCCCATAATGCATCATCAAGTTTCTTAGACCAATTCTTTCTAGATCTATTAATTGTCTTTTGCAATATTAACTTTATTTCTCTATTTCTCAATTCAACCTGCCCACTAGACTGAGGATGATAAGGTGACGCGATTCTATGGTTTACATCATATTTAGCTAAGATTTTACGGAATGCACCATGAATAAAATGTGAACCACCGTCAGTCATTAAATATCTAGGGACTCCAAACCTCGGAAAGATAACTTCTTTAAGCATTTTAATAGATGTGTTGTGATCAACACTACTAGTTGGAATAGCTTCTACCCACTTAGTAACATAATCAACAGCAACCAAAATATGAGTGTATCCATTAGAGGAAGGAAAAGATCCCATATAATCAAAACCCCAGACATCAAATGGTTCAATAACAAGTGAATAATTCATAGGCATTTCTTGACGTCTACCAATATTACCAATTCTTTGACATTCATCACAAGAAAGGACAAACTTACGTGCATCCTTGAAGAGAGTAGGCCAATAAAAACCAGATTGTAATACCTTGTGTGCAGTTCTATCTCCAGCGTGGCGTCCTCCGTATGGCTCAGAGTGACACTTCCTTTTGATCTGTTCCTGCTCATGCTTAGGTACACAACGTCTAATAATACCATCTACTCCTTCCTTATATAGATGTGGGTCATCCCAAAAGTAATGTCTCAAATCAAAGAAGAACTTTTTCTTTTGTTGGTACGTATAATTAGGTGGTATATATTTAGCAACAATGAAATTAGCATAATCTGCATACCAAGGATTATCATGAGAAATAGAAGCATTTATAACAGCTAATTGCTCATCAGGAAAACTATCATCAATAGGCAGTGGGTCATCAAGAACATTTTCCATTCTAGACAAATTATCTGCTACAGGATTTTCAGCTCCCTTTATATCAACAATATGCAAATCAAACTCTTGTAATAAAAGAACCCACCTAATCAACCTAGGTTTATCATCTTTCTTTTCCATAAGATATTTAATAGCAGCATGATTAGTGTGAATAGTAACTTTAGAATCAACAATATATGGCCTTAACTTATCACATGCAAATACAACTGCTAAGAATTTGTTCTCAGTAGTAGCATAATTTCTTTGAGCACTATCCAAGGTCTTACTAGCATAATGGATAAAATTTAATTTCTTATCAACTCTTTGACCAAGAACAGCACCAATAGCATAATCACTAGCATCACACATGATTTCAAAGGGTAAGTTCCAATCAGGTGGTTGAACAATAGGTGCATATATTAGAGCTTTCTTAAGTATCTCAAAGGCTTCTACACAATCATCATCAAAAATGAATGGGACATCTTATTGCAGAAGATTAGTAAGGGCCTAGAAATTTTAGAGAAGTCCTTAATGAACCTCCTATAGAAACCAGCATGACCTAGGAAACTTCTTATACCTTTGATATCTTTTGGACATGGCATTTTCTCAATTGCATCAACTTTAGCTTTATCTACCTCAATGCCTCTTTCAGAAATTTTATGGCCAAGGACTATACCTTCATTCACCATAAAGTGGCACTTCTCCCAATTCAAGACGAGATTGGTCTCTTCACATCTCTGCAAAACTTTATCAAGATTGCCCAAGCAATTATCAAAAGAAGTTCCGTAAACGGAAAAATCATTCATGAATACCTGAACAATTTTCTCACAGAAATCAGAGAATATAGCAGTCATACATCTTTGAAAGGTAGCAGGTGCATTACATAAACCAAAAGGCATACGTCTATAAGCATAAGTTCCATAAGGACAAGTAAAAGTAGTTTTCTCTTGATCTTCTTGTGATACAGGTATTTGAGAGAAACCGGAATAGCCATCTAGAAAGCAAAAGTGTGTGTGCTTGGACAATCTTTCTAGCATTTGATCAATGAAAGGCAAAGGGTAATGATCTTTTCTAGTAGCTTTATTTAATTTCCTAAAATCAATTACCATCCTATATCTGGTTATAATTCTTTGTGGGATAAGTTCATTTTTATCATTAGGAACAACAGTGATGCCACCCTTCTTAGGGACACAATGAACATGACTTACCCATCTGCTATCAGCTATAGGATAAATTATACCCGCCTCCAGAAGCTTTAATATTTCAGTTCTTACCACATCCTTTATTTTAGGATTCAAGCGGCGTTGATGATCGACGACTGGTTTAGCATCAGGTTCCATATTAATCTTGTGTTGGCATAGAGTGGGGCTAATGCCCTTAAGATCATCGAGAGTATATCCAATTGCAGCACAATGCTTCCTCAAAGTTTTGAGTAATCTCTTTTCTTCGTGCACTGAAAGGTTAGCATTGATAATAATAGGATATATCTTCTTTTCATCCAGATAAGCATATTTCAATGTTTCAGGAAGTTTCTTCAATTCAAATATAGGATCACTCTTAGGTGGAAGAGGGTCTCCCAAAGTTTCGACAGGAAAATTATGCTTAAGGATAGGTGCTTGCCTAAAAAATATTTCATCTATTTCATTTCTTTCATTCATATGCATATCATTTTCATGGTCTAGCAGATATTGTTCTAATGGATCAGTAGGAGGGACTACAATAGAAGCAAGACCAATAATATCGTCTTTACTAGGCAATTCTTTATCATGAGGTTGTCTATTAAACTTAGAAAAATTAAATTCATGAGATACATCACCAAACTTAACATTTACCTTTTTTTTAACACAATCAATTTCAGCATTAACGGTATTGAAGAAAGGTATACCAAATATAATGGGACAAAAATCATCTTGTGGTGATCCAAGTACTAGGAAATCAGTAGGGTATTTAATCTTACCACACAAGACTTCAACATCTCTAACAATCCCAAGCGCTGAAATAGTATCTCTGTTTGCGAGCTTAATAGTAACATCAATATCTTCTATCTCAGCAGGTGCAATATCATTCATAACTTCTTGATATAAAGAGAATGGAATAGCACTTATACTAGCACCCATATCACATAAACCAAGATAGCAATGATCTCCAATCTTAACAGAAACAACAGGCATGCCAACAACTGGTTTACTCTTATCTAGTTTATCTTCTTCAGTGTTAACTTGCTTGGCAGTTCTGGTAGCTTCCTTAAAGAAATAAATGACATGCCCATCAATATTATCAACCAAAAGATCTTTAACCATTGCAATTTTAGGTTCCACTTTAATTTGTTCAGAGGGTTTAGGTGTTTTAACATTGCTTTTATGAACCAAAGTTGTAGCCTTAGCATGTTCCTTAATCCTAACAGGGAAAGGGGGTTTCTCAATATAAGTAGTGGGTACAACAGGATTAGCGGTATATGCAATTGTTTCAGTTTAACAATAACGGGTTCTTCACAAATTTCTTCAATGGAGGGATGAAATTTAAACCACTTCTCCTTGGGGAGATCAATATGAGCAGCAAATGATTCACAAAATGTAGCTACTATCTCAGAGTCAAGCCCATATTTTGTGCTAAGCTTAAGAAAAACATCTGTTTCTACAAAAGACTTAACACAATCAAATTCAAGATTTATACCTGACTCGTTACCTTTGTCGATTTCCCAATCTTTAGAGTTACGTTTAATTCTTTCAATAAGATCCCATTTGAATTCAATAGTTCTGTGCATGAAGGAACCAGCAGAAGAAGTATCAAGCATTGTTTTATCTTCATGAGAAAGTCGAGCATAAAAGTTTTGTATAATCATTTTTCTTGAGAGCTCATGATTGGGGCATATGTGCATCATGTATTTAAGCCTCCCCCAAGCTTGAGCGATACTTTCTCCTTCACGAGGCCAAAAATTATATATATAATTTCGATCACGATGAACCAAGTGCATAGGATAAAATTTCTGATGGAATTCCAGCTTCAATCGGCTCCAGTCCCATGTTTCGGATTCATCCAATAACCTATACCATGACAATGCCTTCCCCCCCAAAGATAAAGGGAATACTTTCTTCTTAACTCCATCCTCGGATAGATCTGCGAGCTTAAACAATCCACAAACTTCATCTATATAGATTAGGTGCATATCGGGATGTATTGTTCTATCTTCTGCATAAGGATTAGCTAGCAGTTTTTCCAAAATACCTGAGGGAATCTCATAATAAATATTTTCAGTAGGTTCAGTAGGTTGAGGAGCGGCTCTTACCACTTCCGGTCGAGGTGAAGATACCCCGAACAAGCCCCTCAAAGGATTACTTTCCATAGTGACAAGTAAAGATAAATTTCAGCACGTAATATAAATGTTTCCTTACCAAATTCCTCTTACCAAAGGCGCTTCACTCCCCGGCAACGGCGCCAGAAAAGAGTCTTGATGACCCACAAGTATAGGGGATCAATCATAGTCCTTTCGATAAATAAGAGTGTCGAACCCAACGAGGAGCAGAAGGAAATGATTAGAGGTTTTCAGTAAGGTATTCTCTGCAGGTACTAAAAGTAGTGGTAACAGATATTTTGATAGCAAGATAATTCGTAACAAGTAACAATAGTAACAAGGGTGCAGCAAGGTGGCCCAATCCTTTTTATAGCAAAGGACAAGCCGAAAGTACTTCTTATAGTGAGCAAAGCATTCTCGAGGACACATGGGAATTCTCGTCTAGTCATGTTCATCATGTTTAGTTGATTCGCGTTCCCTACTTTGATAATTTGATATGTGGGTGGACCAGTGCTAGGGTGATGTTCTTACTTGAACAAGCAACCCACTTATGATTACACCCTCTCGCAAGCATCCGCAACTACGAAAGAAGAATTAAGATAAATCTAACCATAGCATGAAACATATGGATCCAAATCAGCCCCTTACGGAATAGCGCACAAACTAGGGTTTAAGCTTCTGTCACTCTCGCAACCCATCATCTACTTACTACTCCCCAATGCCTTCCCCTAGGCCCAAGCATGGTAATGTGTCGTGTAGTCGACGTTCACACGCCACCACTAGAGGAAGAACAACATACACATCATCAAAATATTGAACGAATACCAACTTCACATGATTACTTATAACAAGACTTCTCCCATGTCCTCAAGAACAAACGGAACTACTTACAAATCATATTCATGTTCAAGATCACAGGAGTATAATATATGATTAAGGATCTGAACATATAATCTTCCACCAAATAAACCAACTAGCATCAACTACAAGATGTAGTCAACACTAGTAGCAACCCACAAGTACCAATATGAGGTTTTGAGACAAAGATTGAATACAAGAGATGAACTAGGGTTTGAGATGAGATGGTGCTGGTGAAGATGTTGATGGAGATGAGTCCTCCCACGATGAGAGGAACGTTGGTGAGGTCGATGGCATCGATTTTCCCCTCCCGAAGGGAAGTATCCCCGGCGGAATCGCTCCGCCGGAGAGCAAAAGTGCTCCTGCCCAGGTTCCACCTCGAGACGGTGGTGCTTCGTCCCGAAAGTATTCTTCTCATTTTTTCTAGGGCGAATGGCTTCAAATAGGAGAAGATGGGTCACGGAGACCTGCTGGTGGGCCCACAAGCTCACATGGCGCGCCCCCGAGGGGGGGGGGGCGTCACTTGAGCTTGTGGCTCACTGGTGCCCCCCCCCCCTGTGTTTCTTCTTCCAGTATTTTTATTAATTCCAAAATAAATCTCCGTAAATTTTCAGGTCCTTTGGAGCTCCGGAGAATAGCTATCCCTGCTGTAGCTCTTTTCAGCTCCAGAATTCCAGCTGCCGGCAATTTCCCCCTTCATGTAGATCTTGCATAATAAGAGAGAAAAGGCATTAGAATTGCATCATAAAGTGAAATGTTGATCAAAAACACTATAAATACTAGTAGGAAAACATGATGAAAAATGGACGTATCATGTCCATATGTCATTTTTTAATTTTTCTTTGTCAGACTGTTGGTGTTTGGCTGTGTGCATCTTAGTTATGCTTATGCAGTGGCCGGGTGTGACTCATCATGCTTTGTATCCACTTGATGCTACATTTTGAGTTAATAAGAATGCCCTTTATTGAAAAAATAAATGGTCTTGGTCTAGTCTAGTCTGGTGAGTAACTCTAGCAAAGTCGTTATATCGGTCCAATCCATATAATAATCGCATGTATGTCGATTTTAATAAAAAAATCCGCTCTAGAAGAGTCACCATATGGCACTGGATCGCTATAATTTATGAAGGGCGCAACATATCAAGAAGATGATCCTCCATATTTGAAGGCCATGGGGCGTTGGTTCGGAGCGTGCTCCATCTGCCAACCGCTCGCGCGGGAGGGAAGTTTCACCTACCTCCTCAGCATTCCGCGGGGCTCATCTCCTCCTCCTATCAATGGTGCAGATAGGCAGACGCCCATGACATCGGGAAGTGGGCCAATTGATGGAGACCGCCACGTGCCCAACTGTCAGCACCTCTTCCCGCCACGTTTCCGCCCCACCCGTTCCACTATATCGCACCGAGCTCCTATTTTCTCTACTGCCATATCCACTTTTGCCATGTCGCCTCCCCTTTGGCCAAGCTAGGTTTCGCTCTCGGATATGGAGGACCGACTGCTCAACGAGGAGGAAGTGGCATAGGAGGTTGTCAGCATCGCTGAGGAGGAGTGGGATCGCCGTGACATGGAGGAGACCCTGCAGGAGGATCTCACCATCCTCACTGAGTGGGAGGGTTGGGATCCCAAAATGCACGTGCTGGTTTCTGATAACTAGCATAACTATGTGAAGATCCCAAACTCGCCCGAGATGTCTCTCCGACGCCGTGTAAAGTGCCCGACTTCACTGTTGAGGAGGCATGGGATGAGTGGTACGCTGCCTACGCGTAGGCAGTCTGCCCCAGGGAAATCTTTGAGCAGACTGTCGCTGGGCAGGCGCTAGCCGCAGAGCAGAGCGCCGCAGTATGGATCCACTACGAGGAAGCACAGGAGGATTTCGCGGTGGAGTGTGCCAATTCGATGCTAATATGATGAGATTCGAGGAAACAACTGGCACCATATTGAGCCTTTCCTAGTTGAGAAAGCCTTCTCCGACCTCACGACCGCATGGGAGAGGAATGGGACGAAGACAAGGTCGTCGTAGCGGCACGCCACCGTGCCTAGAGGGTGAGTGGACTCGTCACATATGCATGTGCCCCGTGCAGAGCATTCACACATCGACGTCGTGGGGCTCAAAATCATGCTATAGTCGCTAAAAAGGACAAAATTTGAACCTATATGAAAATTTCACTAGTAAACTTTCTCCCCTTATATAAGAACTTTGTAATGTAACATTAGTTGAAATTAGTGTTTTAATCCTTCTAATTGAGTGTGACTATTGAGTTGATGCAACGGAAATAGGAAAGAAGAGAAAAGATATGAAAACACTCAATATAGCGCCTCTGAGTTTGCACATCGCCTCGACAACCTTCGTATTATTATGAAGCGCGTTCCATGCACTCTGCGATACGGAGATGGCCAATACGGCGATTCTGCTAAATTTGCTCTTAGATGGGTAAAAGTGGGGTGACATTGTGTTTCATGAATTAAAGATTTCGAGTCAACCTTGCGGTCCGTACTCCAAAGAGACCATCCGTCCATCAGCTTCAGAAAGAAAAAGAAATAAAGATGGGAGCAGGAACATACTCCACTACACAGGTGGCGACGAATTGGAGCTGAAAGCTCTGTCTGTGTCTCTGAGGAGGAGACGAACGACACGCATAAGTTCCGAACGCCGCCCCATTTTCTTCTTCTCCTCCTTTTTCCCAGCAAGAACTGAGCTCCAAATTAAGACAGAGACAACAAAGTTTGGTCCTGCGGTCAGTGTAGCCCGAGCTAAATACACCCCCTTAGACATTCTTTCTTATTCTTGCACCTCCCCTGGCCCCTGTTTCGAAGTCCAAGTGGCCATATGCACCCGCGCCCATGTCCACCTCCTCCTCTTCTCTCCCCTTCCAGCTCCTCTTCTTCTTCTTGCACCTCCTCCTGCTTCCACCATGCTGCAGCTGCTGCTCCCGGCACCTTCTTCTCCACGGCGACGCAAACCCCTCCTCGCTCGCGGGCATGCTCCAGGCGCGCGACGGCAACGTCACCGACGGCCTTAGGCGCTACCTGGCGCGCTTCGGCTACGCGTCCACGCCTGACGACGCCGACGGGCAGCTCGTGGTGAGGCTCTACCAGTCCACCCTGGGCCTCCCCGTCACGGGCCGCCTCGACGGCCGCACGCTCGACCTCCTCGCCACCCCGCGCTGCGGCGTCCCGAACCTCGACCTCAACACCCACAACAACGCCACCGCCCGCTTCGCCTTCTTCGCCGGCCAGCCGCGCTGGGCGCGCGCGCCGGGCCACTTCCTGCTCACCTACGCCGTCCTCTCCGACCCTCCCTACCAGCCCCTCCCGCTCCCGCGCGGGGCCGTGCGCGCCGCCTTCCGCCGCGCGTTCGCGCGCTGGGCGAGCGTCATCCCGGTGCGGTTCCGCGAGACGCGCGACTACAACACGGCGGACGTGAGCGTGGGCTTCCTCGCGGGCGACCACGGCGACGGCGAGCCCTTCGACGGCCCGCCACGCCTTCTCCCCGCCCAGCGGCCAGCTCCACCTCGACGCCGCCGAGCGGTGGGCCGACCTCGGCCACGGCGACGACCCCGGCGAGGGCGCCGTGGACCTCGAGTCGGTGGCCACGCACGAGATCGGCCACGCGCTGGGCCTGGCGCACTCGTCCGTGCCGGACGCCGTCATGTACCCGAGCCTGAAGCCGCGCACCCGCAAGGTGGACCTCACCCTGGACGACGTCCGCGGCGTGCAGGCGCTCTACGGCTCCAACCCGCACTTCAGCCTCAGCTCCCTCTCCGAGCCCGACACCTCCTCAGCCGCCCCGGCGGTGGCCACCACCAGGTCGCCCGGGAAGACGACGACGCACACGGCCATCCTGCTCTTGCTTGTCACCGTCACTCCTCTGCTCCTCCTCTGCTAGCTTGATTGATTAAGCTCTACTATAAGTAGATAGATATATACACCGTACACATGAGTACACATGACACGTCTTAAGAGAAACTGATCAAGATTTTAATTAGTTGGACTTGAGAGAAACTGATCAATATGTTATTAAGTAGGTCGAGTTTCTCGTGAATTGATTAGCTTTCTTTGAATGCAAGTAACAAACAATTTATTGTGATTGGATATATTGTAGAAAAAGAAGAAGAAAAATGGATAAACAAGTCAAGCATGTCGTCGTACTGTGTTTCTGAAGCAAACAGGACAAATTAAGCAAGGATTCTTGCCTTCTTTCTTCTCTTGGTTGGTTGACAGATCAGCAATGAATTCAGTGTGATTTTAATTTGGAGAAGAAAACAATCGAGGTTATGCGTGTGCGTTGGACCGTTGGTGCCTGTGTTGTGTGGCTAGCTGCCTTTTCTCGGTGTGTGTTTCACGGACATGGCTACTTGGGCTAGCACTATCAGCAAGGCATAGGCGTATCGTGTAGCAAGAAAAAGAGATGAGGCGAAAGCAACATGCACGACGAGACAATGATCGATCCATATTTATCCTCTCAGGATCATAAAGTTGCAGCACGCGTGAAACAGACAAATTTTCTTTGAGGAAAGTATAGTTTTCAACCTGAAATCCTTCTCATAAACACTAAGGGCATCTCCAACGCTGACCCGTAAAACGGACACCGCATCTATCCGCGGACAGGGGAAATGGTCCGGGAACACAGATGCGGGAGCTGGCCATCCAGCGCTATCCGCATACAAACCGAACGAACTTCAATCAAATCAGATGATATTCATACAAACCAGACGAGAACATTTACATTTCAGACATATTTACGTAAAAGTTATACCGGACTAAGGTAAAACTAGCTAGTTGCCCACGGATCTCCACTCCCACGACATGGATATGCTAAACTAGTATACGGCCGGCCGCGGTGGATCTACATTGTCTTCCCCATGTCCAACAGCCCGCTCATCGGACTGCCATGAGCCTCGGAGGTATATGCTTCAGCGGAAAGGGCAAGAGTGGCCTTCACTTCCCCATATCCGGCTGCGCCACTCATCGGAGTGGCGCCGGAGGGATATGCTTCAACCGGAGAGGAAGGGTGCCCTCCGCTTCCGTGAAGCACGAATCAGGGTTTGTTTTTGGGACGGGGACGATGGTGGCATGCGAAGCGGGCTAGACACCTGCTGTGCACACTGACAAACGCCGTGGCGGTGGACTTCCTGGGATCCAAGCGGCGGCGGCCTCCCATATTCTACTTTTTCTCGATGTTGGCGGCGGAAGCGGACATGCTGGTGATACGTCTCCAACGTATCTAATTTTTTATTGTTAAATGCTATTATGTTATTACTTTTGTATGCTTTTTATATCATTTTTCTGGACTAACCTATTAATTTAGTGCACAATGCCAGTTCCTATTTTTTTTGCATGCTTTTGGTTCCGCAGAAAATCCATACCTAGGAAGGTCCAAACACGATGAAATTTTACGAGAATTTTTTATGGAAAATAAGAAATACCAGAAGCTTCGGGAGAGGACAGAAGAGGTCCACAGAGCCCATAAGCCAAGCGGGTGCGGCCTACACCCTAGTCGTGCCACCCTGGCTTGTGGGGCCCCTGTTGCTCCGTTTGACCTAATTCCACTCCTATAAATACCCCAATATTTCGTAACCCTCAAAAGTGAACCCGAAAGAATTTTATCGCCGCCGCAAGCCTCTGTTCCGAAGCGATCTCATCTGGAGACCTGTTCCGGTACTCTGTCGGAGGGGGAAGCTATTGGGGTGGCCATCTTCATCAACCTTGCCGCCTCCATGATGATGTGTGAGTAGTTCCACTAGGACCTACGGGTCCATAGTAGTAGCTAGATGACTATCTCTCTCTCTCTCTCTCTCTCTCTCTCTCTCTCTCTCTCTCTCTCTCTCTCTCTCTCTCTTTGATCTTCAATACAATGATCTCCTCCGAGATCAATCCGATGTAATTCTGGTGGTGTGTTTGTTGGGATTCGATGAATTATGGGTCTATGACCAGATTGTTCATTGATTTATATTGATTCTCTTGAAGTCTCTTTGATGTGTAATTTTATAGCTATGTATGTTTTCTGATCTGTGAGTCTTCTCTGGCCAAGATATATGAGTAGTTCTTCAGAGGGAGGTTCATAGTAGTGGGTTCAATCTTGCGGTGATCTTGTCCAGTGACAGAAAGGACGGAGGCATGTATTGTATTATTGCTACTAAGGATAAAACGATGGGGTTAGTCTTATTGCTAGGTTTTCTTTAGTCTACATTATGTCATCTTGCTTATTGCATTGCTCTATTTCAGGTAAACTTAATACTTCGATATGCATGCTGGATAGCCGTCTTGGGGTGGAGTAATAGTAGTAGATGTCAGTACGTTTAACGGTCTACTTATCACGAATGTATAGTTATAATTTGCGCTATTCTGTCAATTGCCCAACAATAATTTGTTACCATGCCACTACTTGCTTTCGAGAGAGATGCCACTAGTGAACCTATGTCCCTCGGGTCTATTCTCCATTAGTACAAATGCTCCTACAATTTGCTCTTTTACTTTCTTGCCCTATCACTATTTGCCTTTAATCTTGTAACTAGCAAAAACAAGGGGATTGACAACCTCCTTGCCACTGTTGGGTGCAACCAATATTATTTGTTTGTGTGCAGGTACTGCCAACGTCGTTAGCTTGGTGCCTACTACTGGTTCGATAAACCTTGGTTCTTAGCTGAGGGAAATACTTTCTGCTGCTGTGCTACATCACCTTTCCTCTTCAAGGAATCCAACAAATCTTTACGGGTGTAGCAGCTAACCACCGCCTCGTTGATCTCCGCGAAACCGACACGGGAGGAGCGGTATGACACGGCCTTGTCCACGACAACCACGGTGCCCGTGCCGCCGTTCTCCCCCATGTGCTAGCCTAGAGCAACTCACCACTCCTCCACGAGCTGTCTTGGAGCCACGAGTTGCTGAAGCACGCGCCATCTTGGAGCGGCCACTTGCTCCTCCGTGCACCAGCCTGCAGCAGCCCGTGGCGACGTGCGAGGTGGATCAGTGAGTTCCCTGGCTCGTATACGGCGGGCCACCCAGCCGGATTTTAGGATGGAGAACTCCTCTTCCGGCTCATTGGATTCCATGGAGAGTGTGAAGAATATGGTGCAAGGAGGAGATGGGGAGCGGAGTTGTGGTGCGATTCTTGCCCGGCGTCTGCATCATTTAAATAGCGGGCGGACGCAAAGAGCCAACCGGCGTTGTGTTTAATGCCGGTCGGCTCGCGAATGGACATGTGGCTGGAATAGGTTTCTCACACACGCGCGGGTTTAATGGATGTAGGCGGGTAGTATGTAGCCATTTGAATGTGGCGGGGAGGCGTGTTCAGCCGGGCGTGCAGCGGGCGGCGCTCTCTCGGCCAGCTAATACGTCTCCAACGTATCTATAATTTTTGATTGTTTCATACTATTATATTGTCACTTTTATATACTTTATACACCATTTTATATTGTTTTTATGAACTAACCTATTAACTCAGTGCCCAATGCCAGCTCCTGTTTTCTGCATGTTTTTGGTTTTCCAGGAAATCCATACCAAATGAAGTCCAAACATGACGGAACTTTTTGACGATTTTTCTGGACAAAAAGAGACCCTGAAAGCTTCGAGAGAAGACCAGACGATGCATGGCAGAACCACAAGGCATGGGGGCGCGCCCAGGTGCCTTGTGGCTCCCCTGTGACTCCGTTTGACCCAATTCCAGTCCTATAAATTCCCATATATCCAGAAACCCCTAGAGCAAGGCCCAACATAATTCTTCCGTCGCTGCAAGCCCCGTTCTTCTGCGATCCCATCTGGAGGCCTTTTCCGGTACTCTGTCGGAGGGGGAAACCATTGGGGAGGCAATCTTCATCAACCTTACTGTCTCCATGATGATGTGTGAGTAGTTCCCACAGGACCTACGGGTCCATAGCAGTAGCTAGATGGATCTCTCTCTCTCTCTATCTCTCTCTCTCTCCCTCTCTCTCTCTCTCTCTCTCTCTTTTGATCTTCAATACAATGATCTCATCTGAGATCAATCTGATGTAAACTTTTGCGGTGCGTTTGTTGGGATCCGATGAATTGTGGGTTTATGATCAGATTATTCATTGAAAGTATTTGAGTCTTCTCCGAGATTTATTTATGTGTAATTTTATAGCTATGTATGCTTTCTGATCTATGAGTTTTCTTTGGTCAAGTTAATGATTAGATCTTTAGAGGGAGTGGTGCATAGTGGTAGGTTCAATCTTACGTTGTCCTTACTCTATGATAGGAGGAGTTACAAGGCACATATTGTATTGTTGCTACTAAGGATGAAATGATGGGGTTTGAACATATTGCATGATCTTATTCTGTCTACATAATGTCATCCTGCTTAATGCGTTACTATGTTGTCATGAACTTAATACTTTGAGATGCATGCTGGATAACGGTCTTGGGGTGGAGTAATAGTAGTAGATACAGTTGGATTATGGTCTAGTTGTCATGAACGTAATGCCTATATTAATTATGCCATGGATGATCATCATAATTATGCTCTTTTCTATCAATTGCGCAACAGTAATTTGTTTACGCACGTTACTATTATGAAAGAGATGCCTATAGTGCACGCTATGGCCCCCGGGGACATTCACCTTTATATTAAAATAAATCTTATAATTCCTTGCTGTTTTCTTTTACTTTTATTTTATATCTACCACTACCAGATTTGATACTTGCAACTGGCAAGAACAAGGGGAGTGATGCCCCCTTGCCTTTGTTGGGTGCAAGCATTTGTTTGTTTGTGTGGAGGTACTGCTAAAGTTGTCTGTGTGCCGTCTCTTATTGGTTCGATGAACCTTGGTTCTTAACTGAGGGAAATACTATCTGCTACTATACTACATCACCCTTCCTCTTCAGATAATCCCAACATTATTACAAATAGCACCAGCGCGCCGCTTCAATGCCGGCAGTGAGAGGTCGTGTCCGCTCTGGGCTAGCGTTAATGCGGAGCGGCCGTTCTACAGCGACATGAATGCGGGCAGCTGGCGTCGTGCGGGAAAGCATGAGGGTGAGGGAGGAGGGTTTTTGGGTGCGCGACGATTTCCAGACACGGACGTGGCAGCGGTCCAGACGCCCGCAACCCCTTTCCCCCCACTTTGTCTCTGGTTTGCGGGAAAAAGCATGTTCAGACAGGCCTGTGGACCGATGCAGGACCGCGTTGGATGGAAAAACACGTCTGGACCGCGCGGTCCAGACGGTTGCGGGGGGTTTGAGGGTCGGTGTTGGAGATGCCCACTACTTTTATTGTAGTGTGGTTCAACAAAGATTAGTTTTATGTAATATGTATAAAGACAGTCAATTTTAGGTAAATATGCATGTCAAGACCGCAAACCAGCAACGGTAAGGAGAAATAGTAGCTAAACCTCAGTGTAGTACACCACACTATATATCTAACATATTTGTTTTTTGTGTTAAGAACCGCACATTGATGTTTTTCCCCCTTCCAAACTACAAGTTATATAAATGTTCCTTTGAGTTGGAAATATATATAAACTTGAAAAAACATTAGAAGTTTAGGACTACAGTATGTAGAATATATTTTGCAGGGCAATATGTAGAAATGTTTCAGGTTTATATTTGCATCGTAAATAAAAATATTTATAATGAGAACTTTTTGAATAAGCTCTGTCACTTAAGTATTTATGGTCCACAAACAAATTCATAAACAATTTTACATGTTTTTTTTAATATATATGTTGTGGATCTACAAAGTTTCAAGTTTATATGTTTTCTCGCTTGACAAAGAAAAAACAAAATTTCTATGACGTTAAGAACGGATCTCTATCAACACTGGACTATTTAGATTGAAGATCCACCTACAATTAATGGGTTCAGAGAATATGTACATACCAAATTCTGATTTTGACAGTCTGAGGTAGAGATTCTACCTGTCGTCGACGAAGCAAAGATCAATGATACCATCCGCCCACATGACGCAGCCGCAGACCCGCTTCGTGGGAGATCACCTACGGGTACACCGGCTCGCCTGGCGTGCCGCACACATGTGTTGTGGTGAACCACAACGGAAAGCGGATCGGTTGCAGTGGGATGCGAGCAGCTCGACGTGGAACCGTATATTCCAGGGGCCGAGGGATCCGTGCGACGACTACAGGAAGTGCGGGCTGTTCGGCCTCTGCGACCCTGCTACTTGTGAGCTGCGTTGGGATTTTCCCCGAAGAGGAGAGGAAATGCAGTATAGTAGAGATAAGTATTTCCCTCAGTGAGAACCAAGGTTATCGAACCACTAGGATGTGGCGCCCCGCCTGAATACCACTGTAGCCAGACGGTCGCCGCACATACCAGCCCAGGAAAATCACTCTGGCATGCGCTTTTACAACAAGTATCATGAACACAAACATTTCTATTAATGGAATATATAAGTCTTACATGATATTTTACAAGGGTGATGGCAGCGGAAAAGTTCTATCTAAGGCAGCATGGTCTTGGTGCGGCTCCAATCCACAGAGATCTGACTGGGTTACTCTTCTAGCCTGCGAACACTCCGGCTCCTCGCTAGGGTCGTCGAATCCTTATGTGAACCTGGCCATATTGAAGGCCGCAGAGTACTTTTGAATGTACTCGCAAGCAAACAAAACCAACATATACACCAAGCAAAGATATCCATGGAATTCAAGCATGCACTTGTTATCTGAACAGTATTAACTATCATGTTATGATGGGATTATCTAGCAAGATTAAACATCTAGCAGCATTAATCATCATGTCATAGCAGGATTATCTAGCATGATAACTACTGGAATAAATACAGTAAGGTAAAGCATATCAAGTAAACAATCCATACTCCGAATATTCTCCTGATCCAAATCCGATCCAAATCTTGTGGTCATCCGACCCTTTAACTCATAGCCATCGCATGGCTAACATTCATACCTCTGACATCATCTGATGACCATGCATCCTTACTGCAAGTCTGACAAACCTTACCATTCTCTGGTTTAGTCTTAGCAATAACATTATATAGTTTGTTCCTCCAGACTCGACACAGACCAAATAGTGGCCTAGTACGAACTGTCCTTGACCGAGGACGCGGCTATTCGAATAGATTTACACTCTGCAGAGGTTGCGCACTTTACCCACACCATGGAGCTCCTGGCCTCGTGCTCCCATTCGGGTGGACCGGTGTTGCTCCAACAAAACTTGTCTATTGCCCGGCACTCTTACGGCACCACCGACAATCATACCCTCCCAGGGTCATGCCCTGGGTGGCCCCTGTGTCACCCCGTGACACCTGCCACCGTCGTGGCCAAACAAACTGTCCCAAACGGGGACATGCGCACATAACCATAAACTGGGCTCACATGATTATCGCCGCCTACCGGGCCAGGGTAGCACGCACGCATAATCCTCCATATTTGGTGGTACTGACAAGAGGCAGGACAATAGACCAAGTCAGGGCCGTCCCATACCGGCAAATGTGGCTGCACGGATAAGTCCGGATAGGTGGCACTATGACTCGATCCAGCCGACGGAGGAGGTTGTCATTATTAAGTCACATTCTTTTATCAAAGTAACAATAACGATAATCCGAGATGTAAACTAGTATATCAACATAACAACCTATCTCCATATTATCATCTACGAGTCACTAGTGTGATAATCTGATGAACATTAGCAGGTAATGTAAATAACAAGTTCAATCTAGCAGGAATTTAATTATTTCTAACACAGACATATTCATTAATTAAACACGCAAAAATAACATAGAGCAATGCTTTAGGGCATATATCAGATGGTCGGCTTGCCTGGGGGTGAAGGAATACTCCGAGAGAAGTGCGATCACCTCGCGGAAGAATTCGCCGGAAAGGATTCTCTCTCGGAGAGGCTGATTGAAGGGCATGGGCAAAATGGTCATTTTCACAGTGTGGAAACATTATGAAAATGATACCATCGGAACAGGCTCGACGAACTGAAAATGTGGGCGTTAGATTCACCTGAATCGGAGTTGCGAGCAAAAAGATATAAGGGTTTTTCTGCCAGGGACCTATCTATAAAAATAATAATCACAGAGGGGTCCTTGACAGCACGGCCGGTCGCGCACTCCAGCGAAATACGCTTTCCCACAGGGAAAGCATAAACGCGCCGAATGCGTTTCCACTGCTGGCCGACCTCCTCCCACGGACGAGTGGGTCCGGGCCCCACCGGTCAGGCCTCCTTCTCTCTCCTCCCTCCACTTCCTTCGTCCACCTCGCGACAGAGCAGGGGAGCGGCTGGGCTCCGGCCGCCGGGGCTGCTCCGGTAGGCATGGGCTCGCGGAGACGGCTGGGACGGCTCAGCCACAGCGCGGCGAGCACGCCTGTACCCACGGCCCGCCATATGGTGGCCGGACGGCGTCGGCGTCAGCGTCTCCGGCGGCGACGGCTTCGGGCGCCGGCGGAATCAGTGATTCCGGCCGCAATCCGAGCAATGGAGGGGTGGGGAAAATCAGAAGAGCATCAGGGGCTCGATGGTGCCCTCGGGAGGTGCTGGGAGAGGCCGGAGTGAGTGGGAGGAGAAGAAGGCCGAGTGGCGGCCATGGCGGCGGGTCCGGTGGAATCCGGCGACCCGGTGGTCGGTAGGGGAGGGCGAGGGGCTGGGCGAGGTCGCCGGAGTGTGACACTTCCAGCAGTGGAGTCCACGGGTACCGGGGATGGCTATATATGGGAATTGGAGGCGGGACAGTAGGTGGAGCTTGCCGGAAATCTGTGCACTCCGGCGAGGATTTCGGTCGGGCGCGGGCACGGGGTGGACCACGGAGGGAGAGGATGACTACTGGGGTGTGATGAGAGCTCGAGGGGGCCGGGAGGTGGCTATTTATAGCCGGGCTGGCCAAGACGATAGGGACGCCCGCCGCGACGTCCTCATCGGCGCACTGGCGCTCGGGGACACGCGGAGGGAAATGGCGATGTTGGCAATGGCTCTGGGAGAGTGGAGAAGTCAGCAGTAGCTTCGGGAGGACTCGGGGAGGAAGAGGACAGAGGAAGACGACGGCGAGTCATGGGCGGAGCAGTGGCGGAGCTCGTCGCGGCGCGGAGAGGAAGAAACTGGAGGGGGAACCTGTTGGAGAGGGGGCACGCGGCTGCTGCGGAGCCACTAGACACGCTCAGACAAGCGGAGGCCGGCCGGAGCTAGCTAGCCGACGAGGACAGCACGCGGAGCGCCATTTCTGCCTGCTGTCCACGCGGTCACCACGTGCATGTTTTGCTCTGGAAGGCTCCTGCATGTCCCAGCTTGTCCAACAAGTCTCTCGTTGCTCAAATAGATGACATATGTGGCTGGGATCATCTAGATAGCTCTGAGGTGAGAGAAACTTGCTGAAACAAGTTCTGACAGCAAAATTGGCTGGAATTTTTTGGAGAAATGAATGAGAGTGGGGAGCTGAAACTTTGTCAAAATGAAATGTGGTAGGAAGGACTAGGTTATGGAAAAATTTGGAGGCATTTGGACCAGTTTTGCATGCACTTCCTTTGGAATGCCAAATCTGGTCCAGAAACTGAATCTGGATGTTGCACTCAACTGGCTTGGTAAAATGAGCTGAATTTTTGTGGAGGGGAGTTATTTGGGCATATGGAGATGCTGAAAAATTTTCAGCTCATTTGGATACCCTATGAAGGTACTTCCTTCACAGAGCTACAATCTGGACAGAAACTTAGTGAATTTACTGGGGAAAATTGGCTAAATGGAATGGGCTGGTTTTTGGTATCAAGGGGTTACTTATCATTGTTAACCACCCTGAAAAATTTCAGCCCAAAAAGATCAAGGGAGCAAGCACTTCCTTTGCAATCTGGAAATCTGGACAGAATTTGCAAATGGATGTTGTGCTCAAAATTTGAACTATGGAACTTGGGTTCTTGATGGAAATGGTGAAGATATGAATAATATAAGCTCCACAAATTATTTGGGATTTTTCCTGGCTACCAAAATAGTAGCTCCTTGGGAAAGTGCCCAAATTGCAATATTGGCATAAAATAGGAAAATGCAATTTCCCTTATTTAATTATTGCCAATATTTTTATGGGATCTCAATATGATCACAAAGAATATCTCCACAAGTTTTCATGAACTTTGGAGATGGATAGATATTTTCCTGGATTTAATTCCTTTAAACTAGCAGAAAAAGGAATTAATTTTAAATGAAAAATATTGCAAATGACTTGGCAATATTTTTTGCATATCCAGGGTTTATAGATGTGGGATGATCACTGGGAAAAGTTTGGGAGGCAACAGATCAAAGGAAATTGGGGTTCCTTTGTAACTGCCGGAATTAGGGTTTCCCTTCCGGCAAACCGGAGAGTAGGATTTCGGTGGCAAAATCCTGAGAATAAATTTTGGGTGACAGGGTTGAACTGGAGAGAATCTCTGGTTGGATGGGAGAGGCAAGGCTAAGTGACCATCTTCATATACCCACGAGCGAGAGAAGATCCAATAACACCGAAAAAAAGACGGGGGTCAAATCCCGCGAAGGAAAAAAAACAAGGAGCGAAAACCAAGGTGTCACAAACCTACCCGCCTTAAGAAAATCTCGTCCTCGAGATTTCTGGGCTTACCTCCCGGTGAAGGGGACTTACCTGCGTGCGACTTGGATCCATCAGCTGTCTTGTCTTCATTGATTTACTGGTCCTTCGAACTGTCTCTTCTGACGGCTCGGGTGTTGTCTTTTTCCACAGCTGCATTCAATCCTTTTCTTTCCTGTCAGGCATACCTTTTGTCCTGGTAGTTTGTTGCTTGGTGGGGTAGCGGTAGTATCAACAAATAGCTTGACTTCCATGGCCTGGAGCTAGCTGCTTCGGGTTTATTGCGACACTTCGTACGCTGACTGCGAAGGGCAAAACATCATTTCTGAGTAACGAGCTCACATGCTCGTACGACTTCGAGTGACTAGAGGCGGCTTTCTTTCTGCCTTGCTAGAATGATCAGTCTGACTCTGGGTTCCGTACAAGGTGTTTCCTCCTGTCTCTTGCATTCTAACTTCATCCTCAGGTGATTTCCAACTGAAATGTCGGGCATGATCACAAAGTAATCATAGATGGTAATCTCTGAGGTGGCTCTGCCATATATAGCCTCTGTGGTCCTTGCTATAACCACCGAGCTGACATAGTATAGCTATCATCCGGTGTATCTTTCAGAACATAGCCTCTTATCTTGGTTAATGGCCCCTATTCATGATGAGTATGACATGCTGGGTGCATTGTTGTGGCCGTATATGCAAGAGTCTGACAATGATTGGCAGTATCACCTTGGCTGTGAAGCTTTACTTTTGTTGACCATCACGGAGGTTGCTTACCCAAAACTTCTTTGTTCGTGAGGGTTCCTTTTTGTGGACCCGTCATGACCTGCCAACACGGCTCCTTGGTCATATCCCAGCTTGTCGGGCTTGTATTCATACTTACTCTTGCATATCTCGTAGGGGTTGCTGTGTACATATCCTTCTTTGAAGGGTGGGGCCAATGTTTCTCTGAACACAGTCATTCCCGTGTACGAGTGGCTCGCATGAGCTGATCCACTGGACTGCATGCTCACAACCTATGCAGAGGTAGGATAAATCCTTTCACAACCATTGAGTTCTGAGGCGGATGTGTGTCTGGACTAGTTCGTGCTTCTGACAAGATTGTTGTGGGCACGATGGTGTGTTGAAGACGGCTGAATTCCTTACGCTTGAAGCTTCTGCCCGGGTAGCGTGCCGAAGAAGGCTGGGTATCGTACCTCGGAAGTTTCCCCTCAGGTTGCTTACTGAGGAAGGTCAGGTACCTTATGCCGGAAGCTTTATGCGGTAGCAGGCTGAGGAAGATAGGAGTGCCGTACCCCAGAAGATTTCTCTTCCTAGTGGTGTAGCGAGGAAGATTGGGAGTCTTGCGTCGTAAGCTTTTCTCGATAGCTTGCGGAGGAGGGCTGGGTTCCTTATACTAGAAGCCTTTCACTGTCATATACAGTCGGACGTGTGGCCGATTCCGGCTTCCTTCTGAAGTATCCGGAACTTACTCATAGCGGAGCCAGAACTTGGTACAGACCATACCTTGTCTGAAGATATTCCGTTGGTTATGCACACCGCTTGCCCTTCTGCTGGTCTGATCATTGTTGCTGTAAAGGTTGCACAACTGATGCGGACTTCTTGTTGGTAATTAATCCGGGTGTGTGCCGATAGTAAACAGTTGTCGGATAATTCCTTTCGATTTGGCTGAGCTCCCGGGTATTTGGAATTCTCATTGATTCGGGGCAGCCGTGAACTCATCCATATTTCTCGCAGACCTTGTTCATCTTGCCCAGAAAATTTGTATATGCATTGAAGAATTCCAAAATATGCTTTGAAATGTATATTAACATACCAGAATTTTGTGGTGGCTTTCGGCACATTCACATTCTTGAAATATGGCTTCCGAGGGTAATAAATGATTCTTGAGTCTATTGAGAAAAGATTCAAGGTTCACCTCACTGGCTGAAATAATCCTTGTGTCGAGGACGGAATAATTTGCTCTTACTGGTGTCCAGTCCCGATAGCTCATCTGGCTGTTCCTTAAGTGTGATTTGTTCTGGGGCAAACTCTCTCAGGTATATTCTGGCCTTGTCCGTTGCACGCAAATTCTGCTTCTGACCCATTCTTCATTCCTGACCGATTCGGTGATAAAGTTCTGAATATCGGGCAGTTGGCTCGGCTTGACTCTTACTAAATTTGGATTATTGGGTATTATCCAAGTTGTATGCTGGTCTTCTTAGTGGTACTTGCGGATGGATCCAGTCGGAGCGACAGAACGGAATCGAGAAAAGAAGCAAGAACCACGAAAAACCAAAAAGCAAATAAAGCTCAAATTTTGCGGACCTTACACACGTGGCCAAAGATTCACTAGTATAACTATTATAGCACACTCGATGCACCTTTAAGAATTTAGAAGCACAACCACACAATGCTCCTGGTAGCAATTGGGGTCAAGCTCCTACTACTTCCTTAGGGAACATCAAACTCGACACATGACCACAGCCAAAGTGGCTTGGTCAACGATCCTAGGGTTGTCTGAGGAAAGATGGAGTTTATAAGCGTTTCCCAAAGGAAACTAGATTTGAGAAGAGAAATGCCATGGTTAGCAAGCAAGGTGGGGATATCTGGTTTACCTAGGGGTTCAGGGCTCACGGGTCATTGCCTGGTGCGGTCATTTCGCACCGGAGGCAAAGGCCACGAGAGTTGGGGTTTGCTGGAGCCAAAAGCCTATGGGGTTGCCTTATGATCAATAGTAGCCGTGCCTGTCTGGCAAAGATGGCTGAGATCCATCTCGGCTTTCTACCGATCAAGAGGCAAAGAAATCCAGCTAGGGTAACCTACTGTCAGCCTGGCTCTGATACCATCCGTTGTGGCGCCCCGCCTGAATACCACTGTAGGCAGATGGTCGCCGCACATACCAGCCCAGGAAAATCACTCTGGCATGCGCTTTTACAACAAGTATCATGAACACAGACATTTCTATTAATGGAATATATAAGTCTTACATGATATTTTACAAGGGTGATGGCAGCGGAAAAGTTCTATCTAAGGCAGCATGGTCTTGGTGCGGCTCCAATCCACAGGGATCTGACTGGGTTACTCTTCTAGCCCGCGAACACTCCGGCTCCTCGCTAGGGTCGTCGAATCCTTATGTGAACCTGGCCATATTGAAGGCCGCTGAGTACTTTTGAATGTACTCGCAAGCAAACCAAACCAACATATACACCAAGCAAAGCTATCCATGGCATTCAAGCATGCACTTGTTATCTGAACAGTATTAACTATCATGTTATGATTGGATTTTCTAGCAAGATTAAACATCTAGCAGCATTAATCATCATGTCATAGCAGGATTATCTAGCATGATAACTACTGGAATAAATACAGTAAGGTAAAGCATATCAAGTAATTAATAATCCATACTCCGAATATTCTCCTGGTCCAAATCCGATCCAAATCTTGTGGTCATCCGACCCTTTAGCTCATAGCCATCGCATGGCTAACATTCATACCTCTGACATCATCTGATGACCATGCATCCTTACTGCAAGTCTGACAAACCTTACCATTCTCTGGTTTAGTCTTAGCAATAACATTATATAGTTTGTTCCTCCAGACTCGACACAGACCAAATAGTGGGCTAGTACGAACTGTCCTTGACCGAGGACGCGGCTATTCGAATAGATTTACACTCTGCAGAGGTTGCACACTTTACCCACACCATGGAGCTCCTGGCCTCGTGCTCCCATTCGGGTGGACCGGTGTTGCTCCAACAAAACTTGTCTATTGCCCGACACTCTTACGGCACCACCGACAATCATAACCTCCCAGGGTCATCTCCTGGGTGGCCCCTGTGTCACCCCGTGACACCTGCCACCGTCGTGGCCAAACAAACTGTCCCAAACGGGGACGTGCGCACATAACCATAAACTAGGCTCACAGGATTATCGCCGCCTACCGGGCCAGGGTAGCACGCACACATAATCCTCCCTATTTGGTGGTACCGACAAGAGGCAGGACAATAGACCAAGTCAGGGCCGTCCCATACCGGCAAATGTGGCTGCACAGATAAGTCAGGATAGGTGGCACTATGACTCGATCCAGCCGACGGAGGAGGTTGTCATTATTAAGTCACATTCTTTTATCAAAGTAACAATAACGATAATCCGAGATGTAAACTAGTATATCAACATAACAACCTATCTCCATATTATCATCTACGAGTCACTAGTGGGATAATCTGATGAACATTAGCAGGTAATGTAAATAACAAGTTCAATCTAGCAGGAAATTAATTATTTCTAACACAGACATATTCATTAATTAAACACGCAAAAATAACATAGAGCAATGCTTTAGGGCATATATCAGATGGTCGGCTTGCCTGGGGGTGAATGAATACTCCGAGAGAAGTTCGATCACCTCGCGGAAGAATTTGCCGGAAAGGATTCTCTCTCGGAGAGGCTGATTGAAGGGCAAGGGAAAAATGGTCATTTTCACAGTGTGGAAACATTATGAAAATGATACCATCGGAACGGGCTCGACGAACTGAAAATGTCGGCGTTAGATTCACCTGAATCGGAGTTGCGAGCAAAAAGATATAAGGGTTTTTCTGCCAGGGACCTATTTGTAAAAATAATAATCACAGAGGGGTCCTTTACAGCACGGCCGGTACGCACTCCAGCGAAATACGCTTTCCCACAGGGAAAGCGTAAACGCACGGAATATGTTTCCACTTATCCCAGCTGGCCGACCTCCTCCCACTGACGAGTGGGTCCGGGCCCCACCGGTCAGGCCTCCTTCTCTCTCCTCCCTCCACTTCCTTCGTCCACCTCGCGACAGAGCAGGGGAGCGGCTGGGCTCCGGCCGCCGGGGCTGCTCCGGTAGGCGTGGGCTTGCGGAGACGGCTGGGACGGGTCGGCCACAGCGCGGCGAGCACGCCTGTACCCACGGCCCGCCAGATGGTGGCCGGACGGCGTCGGCGTCAGCGTCTCCGGCGGCGGCGGCTTCGGGCGCCGGCGGAATCAGTGATTCCGGCCACAATCCGAGCAATGGAGGGGCGGGGAAAATCAGCAGAGCACCAGGGGCTCGATGGTGCCCTAGGGAGGTGCTGGGAGAGGCCGGAGTGAGTGGGAGGCGAAGAAGGCCGAGTAGCGGCCATGGCGGCGGGTCCGGTGGAATCCGGTGACCCGGTGGTCGGTAGGGGCAGGCGAGAGGCTGGGCGAGGTCGCCGGAGAGTGGCATTTCCATCAGTGGAGTCCACGGGTACCGGGGATGGCTAGATATGGGAATTGGAGGCGGGACAGTAGGTGGAGCTCGTCGGAAATCCGAGCACTCCGGCGAGGATTTCGGTCGGGCGCGGGCACGGGGTGGACCACGGAGGGAGAGGAGGACTACTGGGGTGTGGTGAGAGCTCGAGGGGGCCGGGAGGTGGCTATTTATAGCCGGGCTGGCCGAGACGATAGGGACGCCCGCCGCGGCGTCCTCATCGGCGCACTGGCGCTCGGGGACACGCGGAGGGAAATGGCGATGTTGGCAATGGCTCTGGGAGAGTGGAGAAGTCAGCAGTAGCTTCGGGAGGACTCGGGGAGGAAGAGGACAGAGGAAGACGACGGCGAGTCATGGGCGGAGCAGTGGCGGAGCTCGTCGCGGCGCGGAGAGGAAGAAACTGGAGGGGGAACCTGCTGGAGAGGGGGCACGCGGCTGCTGCGGAGCCACTAGACACGCTCAGACAAGCGGAGGCCGGCCGGAGCTAGCTAGCCGACGAGGACAGCACGCGGAGCGCCATTTCTGCCTGCTGTCCACGCGGTCACCACGTGCATGTTTTGCTCTGGAAGGCTCCTGCATGTCCCAGCTTGTCCAACAAGTCTCTCGTTGCTCAAATAGATGACATATGTGGCTGGGATCATCTAGATAGCTCTGAGGTGAGAGAAACTTGCTGAAACAAGTTCTGACAGCAAAATTGGCTGGAATTTTTTGGAGAAATGAATGAGAGTGGGGAGCTGAAACTTTGTCAAAATGAAATGTGGTAGGAAGGACTAGGTTATGGAAAAATTTGGAGGCATTTGGACCAGTTTTGCATGCACTTCCTTTGGAATGCCAAATCTGGTCCAGAAACTGAATCTGGATGTTGCACTCAACTGGCTTGGTAAAATGAGCTGAATTTTTGTGGAGGGGAGTTATTTGGGCATATGGAGATGCTGAAAAAATTTCAGCTCATTTGGATACCCTATGAAGGTACTTCCTTCACAGAGCTGCAATCTGGACAGAAACTTAGTGAATTTACTGGGGAAAATTGGCTAAATGAAATGGGCTGGTTTTTGGTATCAAGGGGTTACTTATCATTGTTAACCACCCTGAAAAATTTCAGCCCAAAAAGATCAAGGGAGCAAGCACTTCCTTTGCAATCTGGAAATCTGGACAGAATTTGCAAATGGATGTTGTGCTCAAAATTTGAACTATGGAACTTGGGTTCTTGATGGAAATGGTGAAGATATGAATAATATAAGCTCCACAAATTATTTGGGATTTTTCCTGGCTACCAAAATAGTAGCTCCTTGGGAAAGTGCCCAAATTGCAATATTGGCATAAAATAGGAAAATGCAATTTCCCTTATTTAATTATTGCCAATATTTTTATGGGATCTCAATATGATCATAAAGAATATCTCCACAAGTTTTCATGAACTTTGGAGATGGATAGATATTTTCCTGGATTTAATTCCTTTAAACTAGCAAAAAAGGGAATTAATTTTAAATGAAAAATATTGCAAATGACTTGGCAATATTTTTTGCATATCCAGGATTTATAGATGTGGGATGATCACTGGGAAAAGTTTGGGAGGCAACAGATCAAAGGAAATTGGGGTTCCTTTGTAACTGCCGGAATTAGGGTTTCCCTTCCGGCAAACCGGAGAGTAGGATTTCGGTGGCAAAATCCTGAGAATAAATTTTGGGTGACAGGGTTGAACTGGAGAGAATCTCTGGTTGGATGGGAGAGGCAAGGCTAAGTGACCATCTTCATATACCCACGAGCGAGAAAAGATCCAATAACACCGAAAAAAAGACGGGGGTCAAATCCCGCGAAGGAAAAAAAACAAGGAGCGAAAACCAAGGTGTCACAAACCTACCCGCCTTAAGAAAATCTCGTCCTTGAGATTTCCGGGCTTACCTCCCGGTGAAGGGGACTTACCTGCGTGCGACTTGGATCCATCAGCTGTCTTGTCTTCATTGATTTACTGGTCCTTCGAACTGTCTCTTCTGATGGCTCGGGTGTTGTCTTTTTCCACAGCTGCATTGAATCCTTTTCTTTCCTGTCAGGCATACCTTTTGTCCTGGTAGTTTGTTGCTTGGTGGGGTAGCGGTAGTATCAACAAATAGCTTGACTTCCATGGCCTGGAGCTAGCTGCTTCGGGTTTATTGCGACACTTCGTACGCTGACTGCGAAGGGCAAAACATCATTTCTGAGTAACGAGCTCACATGCTCGTACGACTTCGAGTGACTAGAGGCGGCTTTCTTTCTGCCTTGCTAGAATGATCAGTCTGACTCTGGGTTCCGTACAAGGTGTTTCCTCCTGTCTCTTGCATTCTAACTTCATCCTCAGGTGATTTCCAACTGAAATGTCGGGCATGATCACAAAGTAATCATAGATGGTAATCTCTGAGGTGGCTCTGCCATATATAGCCTCTGTGGTCCTTGCTATAACCACCGAGCTGACATAGTATAGCTATCATCCGGTGTATCTTTCAGAACATAGCCTCTTATCTTGGTTAATGGCCCCTATTCATGATGAGTATGACATGCTGGGTGCATTGTTGTGGCCGTATATGCAAGAGTCTGACAATGATTGGCAGTATCACCTTGGCTGTGAAGCTTTACTTTTGTTGACCATCACGGAGGTTGCTTACCCAAAACTTCTTTGTTCGTGAGGGTTCCTTTTTGTGGACCCGTCATGACCTGCCAACACGGCTCCTTGGTCATATCCCAGCTTGTCGGGCTTGTATTCATACTTACTCTTGCATATCTCGTAGGGGTTGCTGTGTACATATCCTTCTTTGAAGGGTGGGGCCAATGTTTCTCTGAACACAGTCATTCCCGTGTACGAGTGGCTCGCATGAGCTGATCCACTGGACTGCATGCTCACAACCTATGCAGAGGTAGGATAAATCCTTTCACAACCATTGAGTTCTGAGGCGGATGTGTGTCTGGACTAGTTCGTGCTTCTGACAAGATTGTTGTGGGCACGATGGTGTGTTGAAGACGGCTGAATTCCTTACGCTTGAAGCTTCTGCCCGGGTAGCATGCCGAAGAAGGCTGGGTATCGTACCTCAGAAGTTTCCCCTCAGGTTGCTTACTGAGGAAGGTCAGGTACCTTATGCCGGAAGCTTTATGCGGTAGCAGGCTGAGGAAGATAGGAGTGCCGTACCCCAGAAGATTTCTCTTCCTAGTGGTGTAGCGAGGAAGATTGGGAGTCTTGCATCGTAAGCTTTTCTCGATAGCTTGCGGAGGAGGGCTGGGTTCCTTATACTAGAAGCCTTTCACTGTCATATACAGTCGGACGTGTGGCCGATTCCGGCTTCCTTCTGAAGTATCCGGAACTTACTCATAGCGGAGCCAGAACTTGGTACAGACCATACCTTGTCTGAAGATATTCCGTTGGTTATGCACACCGCTTGCCCTTCTGCTGGTCTGATCATTGTTGCTGTAAAGGTTGCACAACTGATGTGAACTTCTTGTTGGTAATTAATCCGGGTGTGTGCCGATAGTAAACAGTTGTCGGATAATTCCTTTCGATTTGGCTGAGCTCCCGGGTATTTGGAATTCTCATTGATTCGGGGCAGCCGTGAACTCATCCATATTTCTCGCAGACCTTGTTCATCTTGCCCAGAAAATTTGTATATGCATTGAAGAATTCCAAAATATGCTTTGAAATGTATATTAACATACCAGAATTTTGTGGTGGCTTTCGGCACATTCACATTCTTGAAATATGGCTTCCGAGGGTAATAAATGATTCTTGAGTCTATTGAGAAAAGATTCAAGGTTCACCTCACTGGCTGAAATAATCCTTGTGTCGAGGACGGAATAATTTGCTCTTACTGGTGTCCAGTCCCGATAGCTCATCTGGCTGTTCCTTAAGTGTGATTTGTTCTGGGGCAAACTCTCTCAGGTATATTCTGGCCTTGTCCGTTGCACGCAAATTCTGCTTCTGACCCATTCTTCATTCCTGACCGATTCGGTGATAAAGTTCTGAATATCGGGCAGTTGGCTCGGCTTGACTCTTACTAAATTTGGATTATTGGGTATTATCCAAGTTGTATGCTGGTCTTCTTAGTGGTACTTGCGGATGGATCCAGTCGGAGCGACAGAACGGAATCGAGAAAAGAAGCAAGAACCACGAAAAACCAAAAAGCAAATAAAGCTCAAATTTTGCGGACCTTACACACGTGGCCAAAGATTCACTAGTATAACTATTATAGCACACTCGATGCACCTTTAAGAATTTAGAAGCACAACCACACAATGCTCCTGGTAGCAATTGGGGTCAAGCTCCTACTACTTCCTTAGGGAACATCAAACTCGACACATGACCACAGCCAAAGTGGCTTGGTCAACGATCCTAGGGTTGTCTGAGGAAAGATGGAGTTTATAAGCGTTTCCCAAAGGAAACTAGATTTGAGAAGAGAAATGCCATGGTTAGCAAGCAAGGTGGGGATATCTGGTTTACCTAGGGGTTCAGGGCTCACAGGTCATTGCCTGGTGCGGTCATTTCGCACCGGAGGCAAAGGCCACGAGAGTTGGGGTTTGCTGGAGCCAAAAGCCTATGGGGTTGCCTTATGATCAATAGTAGCCGTGCCTGTCTGGCAAAGATGGCTGAGATCCATCTCGGCTTTCTACCGATCAAGAGGCAAAGAAATCCGGCTAGGGTAACCTACTGTCAGCCTGGCTCTGATACCATCCGTTGTGGCGCCCCGCCTGAATACCACTGTAGGCAGATGGTCGCCGCACATACCAGCCCAGGAAAATCACTCTGGCATGCGCTTTTACAACAAGTATCATGAACACAGACATTTCTATTAATGGAATATATAAGTCTTACATGATATTTTACAAGGGTGATGGCAGCGGAAAAGTTCTATCTAAGGCAGCATGGTCTTGGTGCGGCTCCAATCCACAGGGATCTGACTGGGTTACTCTTCTAGCCCGCAAACACTCCGGCTCCTCGCTAGGGTCGTCGAATCCTTATGTGAACCTGGCCATATTGAAGGCCGCTGAGTACTTTTGAATGTACTCGCAAGCAAACCAAACCAACATATACACCAAGCAAAGCTATCCATGGCATTCAAGCATGCACTTGTTATCTGAACAGTATTAACTATCATGTTATGATTGGATTTTCTAGCAAGATTAAACATCTAGCAGCATTAATCATCATGTCATAGCAGGATTATCTAGCATGATAACTACTGGAATAAATACAGTAAGGTAAAGCATATCAAGTAATTAATAATCCATACTCCGAATATTCTCCTGGTCCAAATCCGATCCAAATCTTGTGGTCATCCGACCCTTTAGCTCATAGCCATCGCATGGCTAACATTCATACCTCTGACATCATCTGATGACCATGCATCCTTACTGCAAGTCTGACAAACCTTACCATTCTCTGGTTTAGTCTTAGCAATAACATTATATAGTTTGTTCCTCCAGACTCGACACAGACCAAATAGTGGGCTAGTACGAACTGTCCTTGACCGAGGACGCGGCTATTCGAATAGATTTACACTCTGCAGAGGTTGCACACTTTACCCACACCATGGAGCTCCTGGCCTCGTGCTCCCATTCGGGTGGACCGGTGTTGCTCCAACAAAACTTGTCTATTGCCCGACACTCTTACGGCACCACCGACAATCATAACCTCCCAGGGTCATGTCCTGGGTGGCCCCTGTGTCACCCCGTGACACCTGCCACCGTCGTGGCCAAACAAACTGTCCCAAACGGGGACGTGCGCACATAACCATAAACTAGGCTCACAGGATTATCGCCGCCTACCGGGCCAGGGTAGCACGCACACATAATCCTCCCTATTTGGTGGTACCGACAAGAGGCAGGACAATAGACCAAGTCAGGGCCGTCCCATACCGGCAAATGTGGCTGCACAGATAAGTCAGGATAGGTGGCACTATGACTCGATCCAGCCGACGGAGGAGGTTGTCATTATTAAGTCACATTCTTTTATCAAAGTAACAATAACGATAATCCGAGATGTAAGCTAGTATATCAACATAACAACCTATCTCCATATTATCATCTACGAGTCACTAGTGCGATAATCTGATGAACATTAGCAGGTAATGTAAATAACAAGTTCAATCTAGCAGGAATTTAATTATTTCTAACACAGACATATTCATTAATTAAACACGCAAAAATAACATAGAGCAATGCTTTAGGGCATATATCAGATGGTCGGCTTGCCTGGGGGTGAAGGAATACTCCGAGAGAAGTTCGATCACCTCGCGGAAGAATTTGCCGGAAAGGATTCTCTCTCGGAGAGGCTGATTGAAGGGCAAGGGAAAAATGGTCATTTTCACAGTGTGGAAACATTATGAAAATGATACCATCGGAACGGGCTCGACGAACTGAAAATGTGGGCGTTAGATTCACCTGAATCGGAGTTGCGAGCAAAAAGATATAAGGGTTTTTCTGCCAGGGACCTATTTGTAAAAACAATAATCACAGAGGGGTCCTTTACAGCACGGCCGGTACGCACTCCAGCGAAATACGCTTTCCCACAGGGAAAGCGTAAACGCACGGAATATGTTTCCACTTATCCCAGCTGGCCGACCTCCTCCCACTGACGAGTGGGTCCGGGCCCCACCGGTCAGGCCTCCTTCTCTCTCCTCCCTCCACTTCCTTCGTCCACCTCGCGACAGAGCAGGGGAGCGGCTGGGCTCCGGCCGCCGGGGCTGCTCCGGTAGGCGTGGGCTTGCGGAGACGGCTGGGACGGGTCGGCCACAGCGCGGCGAGCACGCCTGTACCCACGGCCCGCCAGATGATGGCCGGACGGCGTCGGCGTCAGCGTCTCCGGCGGCGGCGGCTTCGGGCGCCGGCGGAATCAGTGATTCCGGCCGCAATCCGAGCAATGGAGGGGTGGGGAAAATCAGCAGAGCACCAGGGGCTCGATGGTGCCCTAGGGAGGTGCTGGGAGAGGCCGGAGTGAGTGGGAGGCGAAGAAGGCCGAGTAGCGGCCATGGCGGCGGGTCCGGTGGAATCCGGCGACCCGGTGGTCGGTAGGGGCAGGCGAGAGGCTGGGCGAGGTCGCCGGAGAGTGGCATTTCCATCAGTGGAGTCCACGGGTACCGGGGATGGCTAGATATGGGAATTGGAGGCGGGACAGTAGGTGGAGCTCGTCGGAAATCCGAGCACTCCGGCGAGGATTTCGGTCGGGCGCGGGCACGGGGTGGACCACGGAGGGAGAGGAGGACTACTGGGGTGTGGTGAGAGCTCGAGGGGGCCGGGAGGTGGCTATTTATAGCCGGGCTGGCCGAGACGATAGGGACGCCCGCCGCGGCGTCCTCATCGGCGCACTGGCGCTCGGGGACACGCGGAGGGAAATGGCGATGTCGGCAACGGCTCTGGGAGAGTGGAGAAGTCAGCAGCAGCTTTGGGAGGAGTCGGGGAGGAAGAGGACAGAGGAAGACGACGGCGAGTCATGGGCGGAGCAGTGGCGGAGCTCGTCGCGGCGCGGCGAGGAAGAAACTGGAGGGGGAACCTGCTGGAGAGGGGGAACGCGGCTGCTGCGGAGCCACTAGACACGCTCAGACAAGCGGAGGCCGGCCGGAGCTAGCTAGCCGACGAGGACAACACGCGGAGCGCCATTTCTGCCTGCTGTCCACGCGGTCACCACGTGCATGTCTTGCTCTGGAAGGCTCCTGCATGTCCCAGCTTGTCCAACAAGTCTCTCGTTGCTCAAATAGATGACATATGTGGCTGGGATCATCTAGATAGCTCTGAGGTGAGAGAAACTTGCTGAAACAAGTTCCGACAGCAAAATTGGCTGGAATTTTCTGGAGAAATGAATGAGAGTGGGGAGCTGAAACTTTGTCAAAATTAAATGTGGTAGGAAGGACCAGTTTTGGAAAAATTTGGAGGCATTTGGACCAGTTTTGCATGCACTTCCTTTGGAATGCCAAATCTGGTCCAGAAACTGAATCTGGATGTTGCATTCAACTGGCTTGGTAAAATAAGCTGAATTTTTGTGGACGGGAGTTATTTGGGCATATGGAGATACTGGAAAAATTTCAGCTCATTTGGATACCCTATGAAGGTACTTCCTTCACAAAGCTGCAATCTGGACAGAAACTTAGTGAATTTACTGGGGAAAATTGGCTGAATGAAATGGGCTGGTTTTTGGTATCCAGGGGTTAATTATCATTATTAACCACCCTGAAAAATTTCATCCCAAAAAGATCAAGGGAGCAAGCACTTCCTTTGCAACCTGGAAATCTGGACAGAATTTGCAAATGGATGTTGTTCTCAAAATTTGAACTATGGAACTTGGGGTTTTGATGGAAATGGTGAAGATATGGATAAGAGAAGCTACACAAATTATTTGGGATTTTTCCTGGCTACCAAAATAGTAGCTCCTTGGGAAAGTGCCCAAATTGCAATATTGGCATAAACTAGGAAAATGCAATTTCCCTTATTTAATTATTGCCAATATTTTTATGGGAGCTCAATATGACCAAAAAGAATATCTCCACAAGTATTCATGAACTTTGGATATGGATAGATATTTTCCTGGATTTAATTCCTTTAAACTAGCAGAAAAAGGAATTAATTTTAAATGAAAAATATTGCAAATGACTTGGCAATATTTTTGCATATCCAGGGTTTATAGATGTGGGATGATCAATGGGAAAAGTTTGGGAGGCAACAGATAAAAGGAAATTGGGGTTCCTTTGTAACTGCCGGAATTAGGGTTTCCCTTCCGGCAAACCAGAGAGTAGGATTTCGGTGGCAAAATCCTGAGAATAAATTTTGGGTGACAGGGTTGAACTGGAGAGAATCTCTGGTTGGATGGGAGAGGCAAGGCTAAGTGACCATCTTCATATACCCAAGAGCGAGAGAAGATCCAATAACACCGAAAAAAAGACGGGAGTCAAATCCCGCGAAGGAAAAAAAACAAGGAGCGAAAACCAGGGTGTCACATAGGAGAATCACGCAAAGCCTCGTGAACAGCACCTGCACACACAAAAGCAAATACTTGCACCCAACGCAGGCAAGAGGGTTGTCAATCCCCTTGAACTCGTTACTTGCAAGGATTAAATCTTGTAGTGGTAGATAGATAAATTGCAAAAGAAAATAAAAGTAAATAAAATTCAGAGAATATATTTTTGGTTTCTATTTATATTTAAGGTAGACCCGGGGGCCATAGTTTTCACTAGAGGCTTCTCTCTCGAACACATAGCATACGGTGAGTAAACAAATTACTGTTGGGCAATTGATAGAAAAGCGCATAGTTATGACGTATTCATGACAATGATCATGTATATAGGCATCACGTCTGAGACAAGTAGACCGGCTCCTGCCTGCATCTACTACTATTATTCCACCCACCGATCGTTATTCAGCATGTACCTAGGGGACTAAGTTAACGAAAATAGAGTAACGCCTTAAGCAAGATGACATGATGTCGACAAAGTAAACTCAACTAATATGAATAAACCCCATCATTTTATTCTTAATGGCAACAATACAAATACATGTCTTGTCCCCTACTTTGTCACTGGGATATAGAGCACCGCAAGATTGAACCCCTTACAAAGCACCTCTCCCACTGAAGATAAACCAATCTAATTGGCCAAACCAAACGGGTAGATCGGAGAGAAATACAAAGCTATAAGAATCATGCATAAAAGAGTTCAGAGAAGACTCAAATACTTTTCATGAATAATCAGATCATAAACCCACAATTCATCGGATCACAACAAACACACCGCAAAAGAAGATTACATCGGATAGAACTCCAAGAAGATCGAGGAGCACATGGTATTGAAGATCAAAGAGAGAGAAGAAGCCTTCTAGCTACTAGCTATGGACCTGTAGGTCTATGGTGAACTACTCACACATCATCGGAAGGGCAGCAAGGTTGATGTCGAAGCCCTCCGTGATCGATTCCCCCTCCGGCAGGGTGCCGGAAAAAGGCCTCCAGATGGGATCGTGAAAGAACGGAGACTTGTGACGGCGGAAAAGTTATTTCGGGTGGCTCTCTGTTGGTTTCCCAATATTTGAGAATTTATAAAAGTGGAATTAGGTCAGACGGAGCCACGTGGGGCCCACAAGGCATCAGGGCGCGCCTACCCCATAGGGCGCGCCCTGTTGCCTTACCGTCTCCTCGTTTGTTGTCTGGTCTCCCCCCGAAGCTTCTAGGGTCTCTTATGTCCAGAAAATAATCGTCAAAAAGTTTCGTAGCGTTTGGACTCCGTTTGGTACTGATTTTCTGGAAAACCAAAAACAGGCAAAAAAACAGCAACTGGCAGTAGGCACTAGGTTAATAGGTTAGTTCCCAAAAATGATATAAAATAACATATAATTGCATATAAAACATCCAAGATTGATAATATAATAGCATGGAACAATAAAAAATTATAGATACGTCGGAGACGTATCAGCATCCCCAAGCTTAATTCCTGCTCGTCCTCGAGTAGGTAAATGATAAAAATAGAATTTTTGATGTGGAATGCTACCTAACACTAGTAGACTGCCCGTGCGTTGCCACGGGCCAACAAATGAATTTGTAAGCAATGCTCATTTTACTGCCCACAAACGAGCACATTGCACACAATGGTCAACCAGAACACAAACACAAGCATCTTCTTCTCTCTTTTCCAACAAACACCATGCACCCCTCTAGCCTCTCTTCTCCATTGAACTTGTCTCCTGTCGTGTCTTATTTGTCCATACATCAATCATCCTCTCAATACAAAAGATAATTTGAATAGACAGAATGACATCCATCTAAGGAATGCAATCGGTAAAACAATAACACCAACTGAAGAATGGTATAATTTCATCTGGAAAAATGTCGTATTGCCTTCTAAATATCTTACAGTCTATAGTATTACTCGGTCTAGCCAAACTGTGAAATCATATACTATGTTACAGAATCGTTAACTAAATCGCTACACGCATGACTGAAAATTTCATAACAAGTAGATTATCCAGCATCGATTCTCACACAAAAAGAAAAGAGATTACCCTAGATCCTGCGCAACGAGCTCACAAATTTCGAACTTTTGGCCCATTAAAGCTCCTTGAGCTACACGCATGACGCCAGAAATACTATGAGGTTCATATGACAAATCAGCTGATCAAAGAACAATGCCACAAAGAGGGCTCATTCGAGCATTCCAACTCCTGCTTCTTGTACACTTATGTATAGATTTGATCATATCCTTCGCTTTAAAGCTCGAAATAGGCTTCGCCCCGCTATATTAATATAGCAACCACCCGGTACAACTATGAGACCACTGCTGGGGCAAACAATACAATCAAGCCCAAAAGAAAAAAACAAGGGAAAAACACGAGAAACAAATGCCAACAACGCCAGATCGACGAAAGCGACGATTCCCCGCAACCGCTGCGCCCTCCGGAGAATTCCCACCACGCTCCTATGCCTTCGAATTGCCGCGTACCAAGCAACACCTTGAAGAAGGACTGCGACGACGACGCTACTGCCCGGACTGATCTTAGAATTTCTCTCGGTACACGGAGGGTTGGTGGGGAAGGGGTACACCCGACGCCCTTCAAGGAGGACGGCAACACCCACAGGCGTCACCGCATCGGTGCCGGCAAGACCCGACAGAGATTTCTCTTGACCCCCACACAACCACCACCCAGGACCAACCGTCGGCTCCACCATGCTTGCCACCCACCAAAATGCGCCAACACAATCATGAGGACACCATCGACGTCTCACCATGGCGAACGTTGTGAGGCCGACCAGACCAAGATGAAGCAACTGTAGACAGGGGCCGGCAGTACCGCAGCCACGTGGGAGGGAACAACCTCCACCGGCTCAAGCAGTAGCACACCAGATGCAGCAACACGAGCACACCAGGCTAACTGCCCGGCCGGGCCTAGATCGGGCTCGTGAAGCTCCCGCCGCTGCGCTGTAGCAGACGTGGCGCCGTAGCCGCTGCTCCCATCACGAGGTGCTCGCCAGTCCAACCGGAGGCGACCCGTCGGAGCCCAAACTGGCCCGCCCTGACACAGATCAGGCCCTCAGATCGGGCCCAAAGGGCCCAGATCTGGGCCTGCAGGGCGCCGCTGGCTAAATCCTGCACCAAGCCGCCACCGCCGCCAAGAAGGCGCGCCGTCGCCTTGCCGCCACTCACGTCTGCGCCGAGCGCCGTCGACCGAGCATCACCGCCGCCAGGACTCGTCCTCCTAAACCAGGCGCCCGCTCGGGGAGAAGAAGGGGCCGCCATCGCCGGCCTCGCAACGGCGCCGCATGGGCAACGCCCGGCCGCGCCTGCCAGCGGTCGCAGCGAGAGGGGGAGGGGCGCGACGGTGCTCAGAGGTGTGGGAGAGCCGCCCCGGTCGCATCGCTCGGGGAGGCGACGCTGGGGGTACGGGGAAGGGGGGGGGTAAGAGATAAAGCTTGCAAAAAGTTGAACAAAAAAGAGAGAGCAAAAGGGTGAGTGGAAGGAGCCATATCCTTCGCTTTCATGGTGATTATAACGGGGAGAAAAAAAAGGATCTTTCTAGATAACAAAAGCCTTCTTTACAAATTGTAACCTGGGCCATGTATGTTTAAAGAAAAATCTGCAAGGCAAGAAGAAGCGGTCACTCCTTCAAATCGATTCACCGTCCAGTTAAAATTACGGACATGAAATACATTTTCTAGGAAAACGGTGAAATCATATACTATGTTAAAAAATCATTAACTAAATCGCTAATCACATGACTGAAAATTTCATAACAAGTAGATTATCACGCATCCATGTACACAAGTCGTTCGAATTAAAACATAGAGATTTAACTGATGCAACTTTCTTATGAATAAAATAACTCCACTCTTATTAATTACACTCGACTTAATACTACAGTATAAGATATCAAATCGAGTCAGAGATTAAAAGAGCACTCGGTTAATTACATTCAACTAAAAGGTAAAAATACTTTCTGTGTTGCATACCTATATTGGGAACAACTCAGTGATGCTCCACCGGGAGAGACATGAACACCACAAGAAGTCAAAAGCTCTCACCATAAATATTTTCCAGCCTGAAAACCAGCTGACAATACTATCTGTGTCAAAATTGCGCATAAACCAGGGCAAGCCCAAATATAAGTAAGGACCCAAAAAAATTCTGGACATCTTATGGCACTTCACACCTGCAAGTCCATAATTCCATATAGCCATCCTGACATAAAATTTGCCTCTAAATATAATAAACAGAGAAAGAAGACCCAAGGAATAATATCCATGAGCAGGGAGAATGCAAGCACATTTAAGTAGTCAAATATGCATATTCGGGCTTTAGAGTCAAAACGCAAAAGAAGTTGTTAGTGTGTTAAGAACTGAGGGTGCCAATTATACTGCTTAACTGCATCTCCTGGGCCATCACTTTTGCAACATTAAAATAAGCATTATACCATCCGGCGGAGGGGCGGCGAGGTGTCTCATATGTGACAGACGTAAATCTTCGCCTCCTCTCATCCTTCATCCCCGTCCTCTTCTATTGAATTGCTGTTGGCCACAAATCAACTACGTGCGATTACTCAGAAACTGAAAAAAGGCCTCTCAAGCATTTTAGTCCTACTTAAAATTAGTAAAGTCTAAATTTGACATACCATCAACATTAGAGAAATCCATACTTGTCTATCATGCTGCTTCTTAAAGAAGTAGGTTTCCCCAGAAGTAGCAAGAACATTTGCGACATTCTTCAATATAGCGACCATCGCAACATTGATATACTTCAAACTGAATCATACAGAGAATATTAGAAAGTGCAGCAGATAGAGTTTAAGAAAGACTACAACATTCAATCCAATACTTCGTTCTTACAAGTCGAGGAGCGATTTCTTCACAGCTCATATAGGAAAATTCAACTCAAAATGTTTTGAAAGCCTAAAAACTGAGTCAGGTTTATAATATCCTATCAAACTAATTGACCATGAATAGAGACAGAGCAGATGAACTGCAACAAATATTCATCACAAATTTTAACAACAACCAAACATCAGTAGAACAAACATTTTCTCCCTCAATGAACTTTAAGCTGTAAAAAAAAGCATTGATCTGATTAAGGTAGTGTTCCTTTGCGCGTAGTTCTGACCTCTGATAGTGGGAAGAAAAGAAATAAAGTGTGTTTTCCATATTTTATCAAGTGAAGGAGTATATAACGATAAAATAAATTAAGTTTTTAAACTGAGTAAACAATTCCATATTCTGATATACCAAATTGTAAGTACAGACCAACTATACTGCACAGAAAGTAGTGCTTAGCTCAAAATGATATGTAGATCTGACACATACCTAAACATGCTTGTGATTAGCATTCCGACAAATATGATGTTCACAGGCAACCAAACTTTGACTAAATTCCATGTTAGTGGTTTAGTTGGGATAACACCAGAGAGGGACAGTGTAGAAACTGTGGTCACTGATGTTAGGAATGAGCAACTAGTATTCACTGTGGGCCAAAGGCCAGTACATATACATGTGAGGTATTACAAGCGGTAGTACCGCACTCAGAGCGGTAGTGCCGCCTCGGGCGGTAGTATCGCACTCAGAGCGGTAGTACCGCCTCGGGCGGTAGTACCGCCTCGGGCGGTAGTACCGCAGAGAACACACCAAACACACATCTAACACCCCCCCTCAAACTCATGGTGGATCAACAACACTGAGTTTGGAGAGAAATAAGCCATGCTGCGCTCGAGTCTGTGCCTTTGTGAAGAAGTCCGCCAACTGTAACTCAGAGGGCACATAGTGAAGAGCCAGTGCCTGATCCTGCATAGCAGCACGTACAAAGTGGGCATCCACACCGATGTGCTTGGTGAGCTCATGCTTCACCGGGTCACGCGCAATACTGATAGCACCGGTACTGTCTGACAGTAAGGGAGTCGATGTAGTAGCAGACACACCAAAGTCCTCAAGTAACCATCGTAACCAGATCACCTCAGCCGTCAGCATAGCCATCGCTCGCAACTCAGCCTCTGTACTCAAGCGAGAAACTGCAGTCTGTTTCTTTGTCTTCCAGGCAATAAGAGAGCCACCAAGGAAGACACAGTAAGCAGACAGCGAGCGTCGATCAGAGGGATCACTAGCCCACGTAGCATCAGAGTAGGCCTGGAGCTCGAGAGAACTGGAGCGGGGAAAGAAAAGGCGATGAGAGATCGTGCCACGAAGATATCGTAGAACATGGAGAAGATGACTATAGTGGACAGAGGTGGGGGCTGAAACAAACTGACTGAGAATGTGGACAGGATAGGAGATGTCAGGACGCGTAACAGCAAGATAGACAAGGCTCCCAACGAGGTGGCGATAGCGAGTGGGATTAGGAAGAGGGTCACCATCAGAAGCACGAAGCTGAACGTTGAGCTCCATAGGAGTCACAACAGTGCGCTCATCACCGAGAGTGGCACGAGTAAGAAGATCCTGAATATATTTTTCCTGGGAGATGAAGAAGCCTGCAGAGGTCTCAGAAATCTCGATCCCAAGAAAGTAGCGAAGAGGACCAAGATCAGACATCAGAAACTGTTCCCGGAGGCGGGCCTTAACAAAGGCAATATACTCAGAATCGTCACCAGTGATGATCATGTCATCCACATATAGAAGGAGAAGAGTCCGACCACGAGAAGAGGTGTGGACAAACAGTGCTGGATCATGATCACTGGGCAAGAAGCCAGCGGCAGTAACGACAGAGGCGAACCGCGAGAACCAGGCGCGAGGGGCCTGTTTAAGACCATAGAGGGAGCGGCGAAGTCGGCAGACCATACCATCAGGAGCATAGTACCCCGGTGGTGGCTGCATATAAACCTCCTCACGCAACTCACCATTGAGAAAAGCGTTCTGGACATCAAGCTGAGATACAGACCAATGACGAACAGAAGCCACAGCAAGGAGAGTGCGGACAGTGGTCATGTGGGCCACAGGAGCGAATGTCTCATCATAATCGCGTCCCTGCTCCTGCTGAAAGCCACGAGCCACAAGACGAGCTTTGTATCGCTCAAGGGAACCATCGGAGCGAGTCTTAATCTTATAGACCCACTTGCAGGTGATGGGACGAACACCGGAGGGAAGAGAAACCAGATCCCACGTGCCATTGCGCTCAAGCGTCGCAAGCTCCTCGGCCATCGCAAGCTGCCATTCAGGCCGAGTCATGGCAGCCCGATAGGTGGTGGGCTTAGCAATGGCAGAAAGACAATACCTGTCAGGAGAATAGCGATCAGGTGGGGGACAAGGCCTAACACGGAGGTTATGGACCGGCGAAGGCGTGAGAGGAGGTGCACTGGAAGTAGAGGGCACATCAGTAGGATCATCCACAGCACGAGGACGACGAGTGTAGTGGAGAGGAAACGGGGAGTGAGGTCGAAAGACTGGGGAGGAGGGTGGGGAGGGAGGGGATGGTGGAGATGAGGAAGAGGAGGAGGAGGGAGGGGATGGTGGAACCGGTGGTGTAGGGGGACGCACCGGGGGTGAGGGAAGAACAGGAGGCATAGAGGGAGATGTGTCGGGAAGGAGGAGGAAGGAAATATCTTCCACGGAAAAGCTCGAGGAGGAGGGACGCGGATAGTAAGAACGAGACTCATCAAATGTCACATCACGAGAAATGCGTAGACGGCGACCAACAGGATCCCAACAGCGATAGCCCTTGTGCTCATCACTGTAGCCAAGGAAAACACACTCAACGGACTGAGCAGTCAACTTGGTTCGTTCTCGCGGAGCAAGAAGAACATAGCACACGCATCCAAACATACGAAGAGCGGAGTAGTCAGGAGAGCGACCAGAGAGACGCTCCATAGGAATACCACCCTTCAAGGCAGCCGAAGGCTGAATGTTGATGAGGTGGGTGGATGCGGAAACGACCTCAGCCCAAAAATGGGGTGGAAGAGAGGCGGCGATCATCATCGCCCGAGCCGTGTCAAGCAAATGGCGATGTTTGCGTTCAGCAACGCCATTCTGAGCATGTGCACCAGGGCAAGAGAATTGGGCAAGAGTACCCTGCTCCGCAAGAAAACCACGCAACATGTGAGAGATATACTCTCCAGCTGAGTCAGCACGAAAGATACGGACAGGCGTGGAAAATTGAGTGCGAACCATGGCAGCAAAACGCTTGTATATGGGGAGAACCTCGCTGCGAGATTTCATACAATAAAGCCAAGTGTAGCAAGAGAAATCATCAATAAACAGAACATAGTAGCGATGACCCCCTTTCGAGTCAAAAGGAGCAGGACCCCATACATCAGAATGAACTAAGTCAAAAGGACGCTGAGATACAGACTCACTGGTAGGGTAAGGTAACTGAGTCTGTTTGCCAAGCCTACAACCATCACAATGCAACGAAACATCACCAGAGACAGACCCTAAGACGCCTTGGTTTACTAATGAGGACAAGCGAGAGCCACAGATGTGACCAAGTCGATGATGCCACTGCTGGAAGGACGCAGAAGAGGAGGCAGCAAGAGCATGAGAGCTGGCGGATGTGGTAGCAGCGGAAGGAACACGAAGCCAGTCAACCTCCCAAAGGCCCTCAGACTCACGGCGCCGAGGGCCACCGCCAACCAGAGCCTGAGTGCGACGATCCTGAACAGAACAAGAGTCGGCATCAAGAATGACACGACAGCCAGAATCAGTAAGTTGGGCAACGGAAAAGAGATTCATGGTAAGACGAGGAACATGAGAAACACTAGGAACCGAAAAAGACGGAGTGGAAAGGATGCCACGACTAGCAACAGGAAGAGGTGTGCCATCGGCAGTGAGAACATTAAGAGGAAAATCAAGAGGTCGAAGAGAAGATAAAGCAGAGGAATCAGAAGACATATGAAAAGAAGCTCCAGAATCCAGAACCCACGAGGATGTACCTGACTGAGTATGCTCCGGCGGGGGCGGAGTTGTGGTGGCAGTCACAGCGGCAACAGAACCCGTCGAGGAAGAGCCGGAGGAAGCCAGGAGGCGCTTGAGCCGCACAATGTCCTGATCAGTGAGTGACGGAGTCGAGGAAGGTGCATGAGTCCCACTGGAAGATCGCCTCTGGTCTCGCTGTTTCTGGCGACACTCAGACTCTGGGTGACCTGGCCTGGAGCAGTAGCCACAGAAGGTGTCACAGCGCGACCGGCCCTTCTCAGCATAAGGAGGGCGACCCGCCCCCCCTGAAGGTGTGGGCAGGAGCGGTGGAGTGGTGAGGCGAGCAGACGACACAGGAGCTCGGGCAGCAAGAACAGTGGGAACCACAAGCAGACCAGCAGAACGGAGGCGTGTCTCCTCAGCACGAAGCTCTGCAAGCACCTCCGAAATAGGAACACGACCACGAGCAAGTAGGTGAGCATGCCGAGGCTCAAACTTGGGACGAAGGGGAGATAAGAACTCATGGAGGCGATGAAACTCCAAGTCCGACCGCACAGTCTGGCAACAACGGCAAGTACCACAAACAACCGTCCGGAGAGAGTCAAGCTGGCGCCAGATGGCAGAGCTCTGTGAGTAGAACTCATCGACAGAAGAGTCACCCTGCTGAAGAGCGTGCTCCTGACGCACCACAGATAAGTAGAGAGCATCACCAGATGGCTGATATCGCTGACAAAGATAGGACCACATCGCAACAACAGGACCGAGACCCATGAACTCAGACGCAAACTGAGGTAAGACACTCGCAGTGAGAACAGCAGCAGCTCGAGCATCATCGTTGCACCACTGAGTGTAAGCAGACAGATCATCTCGGTAAACAGCAAGAGCATCTGAGTAGACAGATACCTGCTGATCATAAGCATCAACCGCAGTATCGTCAAGGGCCTTGGCTGTATCCCGATCAGCCTGAGAAGCATCAGCAGCAAGAACAGGCGGCACCGGCGGGGTAGGAGCCACAGGTGCAACAGGGCAAGGCGGACAGGGAACCTCGCCAGAGAGAACGCCCCACAGGAGAAGACCGCGCATGTGGATGCGCATGAAACCCACAAACTCAGCATAGTTGGTGCCATCGAAGATCACCGAGCACCGAGGAACAGCCACATAGCCCGACGAAGACATGACGCCTGAGTGCGCGGTAGTACCGCACTTCTCAGCGGTAGTACCGCTTCAGACGGTAGTACCGCTCTTGTGCAGCGGTAGTACCGCGCTGCGCAGGGCGGTAGTACCGCTATGCTAAGCGGTAGTACCGCTTGTGCGGTACTTCCGCGGTCCAGTGCCGTGGGCACTTCCGCTTATTTTTATTCTTCGGGTATGCCAGGCCTTCAAGCGGAAGTAGAGCGGCAGTAACGGGCGGTAGTACCGCTTCGGGCGGTAGTACCGCGCTTGCCAGCGGTAGTACCGCTTGCGCGGTACTCGCTGTGGGCGGCGGCGGCCGGGCCGAGCCTGGCAGTGGGCGGGACGGGGCGGCCGGATCCGCGACGGGGGCGACTGGATCCGCGGCGAGGAGGGCCGGGCGGAGCAAGGGGCGCGGCAGGAGGCGGCGGCCGCCGGGTGGCTCGCGGAGGAGGCCGGCAGCACGCGGGGGCGGGCGAAGCCGGACGGCGCGCGGAGGCGGGCTCCGGTGGCGCGGCAGAGGCGGCGAGCTCAGGCGGCAGCCAGACGAGGGGAGGGCGGCCGGAGTAGCTAGCTCGCAGCTAGCAGTGGCGGCGGTGGTGGAGGAGGAGAGCACGGAGCTGCGGCATGCGGGGTGGGAGAGAACCTAAGCATCTGATACCATGTTAGGAATGAGCAACTAGTATTCACTGTGGGCCAAAGGCCAGTACATATACATGTGAGGTATTACAAGCGGTAGTACCGCACTCAGAGCGCTAGTACCGCCTCGGGCGGTAGTACCGCAGAGAACACACCAAACACACATCTAACAACTGATACAATGTTCTGTAGTAAAAGTGTAAAACGTGATGAAGACACTATCAATGTCACCCAAGCAGCATAGACAACGCAGAAATAAAACACAATTGAGAAGTACAGTCGTTAATAAATAAAATTACCTGGTAAATCATCAGAAATATTCCAGCGTTGAAACCATATCTCTACCTTTTGTGGCCTGTGTCATCAACGCAGAAGGGTCCCGTCATAGAGATATGGGCCAGAATTTTTCGGTTATTTAAGGTTCAGAAGTTGTTTTCAGATTATTTTTGTTTTTAAGACACTGATCAAGGGAAGCTATATGCCTGTTGCCAATGCCTGTTGCTTTTCTCCCAAGAGGGACGTCAGGATCAACATGAACGCTTAACGGAGGGTTTCTACAATATAAAAGAGAACTCTTACAATCAACAATAATCCAATTATTGAACCAATCAGTCTCATTATATTGTGTTCAACAGTGTTCACATTCTGGTTAGCTTATATATCTTGTGAAGCATCTAAAATTAAAATCTGAACCATTGGACCAAGCATGTGTATATGAAACCAATGGCACTTCCAAACGTACCATACTGGAGGATAAATTATAAGCATTTGCATTCTTCAAAACCGTTACCGTGATCTAGAGCGGCATGGTCTCTCCAGGTGGGAGCGCCTCTGGTGCGAGTGGCTGCGGCCATGGTAGGTTTCGTCTGTCTGCATCACCGCGTCCGCAAGCAACAACGGCTTGACTCGATGGCAATCCAAACAGAGCTGCACATTTTGAGAAGGATAAACCTAAAAATTGCATCAATAGATGGGAAAGTAGAAGTACAAGGCTACTGAGATGTACATGTACGAACTCCATCTCCATGTAGATGATCTGGTTTGGTCGTATGGATGCATGGTTGGATGTATGGGGAATAGGGGGGGTTAATATTCTTGGTGTGGTGTCCACAGGCACACTGAGAAGGAGGAAGGAGGGACCGCGCGCGGGCGATGCATGTGTGGGGCTCCATCCGCTCCACCGCGGCGCCGTCTTCGACCTTGTACTCCCGAGCTCTGCAGTGCCACATGCGACGACGCCCTTTCTCTTGCTGTGCTGATAGCAGGACGACGAGGACGTGGCTGTCTTGCTCTGCCGGGTTGCTCTGGCCGGGCCAGTTGGAAGCGTGCTAGGCCTCGTCAGGGTGAGTAGCTTGGCCGGCGGTGACGTAGGCGGCCGTGGAGATGGGCAGGTTCGGGAGGGAGTCGGAGATGACGGGCATCCGTGCGTGTTCCTGGCGGTGGGAATTAGTGTGGGCGCCGCTCCTGCGGAAGTTGATGATGCGGGCGACGGACATGGCATCAAAGAGGCGGAGGTTTGGGCGGCGTCGTCGGATGGAAGGAGGTGACGGGGAGACGGTGCGGCGCTATATCCGGCAAGTGTTGATCTGGTTTCTATGGACGGGAGAGATAATTAGGAAACCCAATAAAATACCCACGATCTGCGGAGAAAAATCGGAGGCGTGAGGCGGGGGTGTTCCTTCGATCGGTGGGGCAGGAAACGAGCGAACCAAAGAGCGAACGACGACCTACGTACCGAGACATTAGGAGCAGAGATGTTTATCATGTAAGGACAGTGCTAACTTCCGACTGTTCGGAAGTTAAGCAACAGATCGGAACAACCTCCCCTAATTGCTTTTTAATCACGCATACAGCCGCACACATGCAGGCTTCCTCCGCGCGCGCACATGGAGACTCTCCTTGTTTGGACACTAGCTGCATGCAGAAAAAATGAAAAAGCTGATGTCAGCAAAGATTCTATCTAGAGATTAAAATTCAAAATGTTTTGTAGATCAAACCGTCGCTCCAATCAAAAAACTGTTTTCACATAAAAGATTCGTCGCGATGAGATCTTCGAAACTAGATCCTATGTTGGTATATTTCGATAACTTTTTTTTCGGGTAAAAAGTTACCATGTGTGTGCTACGCAAGTTATCATGTCAGTTGTGTATAAGTTATTATGTTGTTTACACAGAAATTACCGGAGCATAAAAATGATTTCTCCAACCTTCTATTCACAGACACATGCGTGCATGCATTAGAAGGGGGAAAATTTGATGTCATCCTAGATTCTCCTTTATTTCGAAACTTCAAAATGTTTTATAGCTCAAAACATCGGTCCGATCGGAAAAAAAAATTCACATAAAAAATCCGTAGCGACGAGACCTACGAAAGTAGATCCCATGTTGGTATGATCTGACGATTTTTTTTCCGTGCAAATAGTTATCAGGCATGGGCTAAGTAAGTTATCATCTCTGATGTGTGTATATTATCATGCTATTTACACATGAGTTACCGTGGTACGTTTTCAACAACTTTTTTTGGGGAAAAAGTTACCATGGTGTTTGGATGTGAGTTACCACGCCCGCGGTCCTTATATTACCATGCTATTTACACAGAAGTTATCGAGGGGTATGTTTTCAAACAACTTCCTACCCTCGGGGGTCAAAGTTACCACGATGTTTGTACGTGAGTTATCAACTTTACGGTGCGTATATTACCGTGCTATTTACACGAAAGTTATCGGGGGGTTCAAAACAATTTCCTCCCCTCCCTCCCACCCCAAGGTGAAAGTTACCGCGGTGTTTGTGTGTGAGTTATCACATATGCAATGTGTATAGTAGCATGCTATTTACACGAAAGTTATCAAGGGTATGTTTTTAAACAACCATCATTCCAGGTCAAAGTTACCGTGGTGTTTGTGCGTGAGTTATCAGCTCTGTTGTGCGTATGTTACCAGCTATTTATACAAAATCTACATGGGGGATGTCTTCAACAACTTTTTCTCCCGGGTCAAAGTTATCACATTGTTTGTGCATAAGTTATCAGGTCTGTGCTATGTAAATTATCATGATATTTACTCAGAAGCTACCAGGGGTGTATTATACCGCATTTAGCTCGATAACTACAAAAGTAACAATGTTGATAACTATAATACATCTAGCCCAATAATTACATAGTAACCACGTTGGTAACTATTGTACATCTAGCCCGATAACTACATAATAACCATGTTGGTAAGTATAACACATACTAACCATGTTGTGGGATGGTGCATCTTGTCTACTCTTCAAAAGTTTGATACGAGAGAGGAAAGGACGTTGGAGATTCCCGTGTCAAAAAGTTACCGTGGTATTTACCGTTGGAGAGCGCCTCAACGTTAAAAGAACGAATCATGCCATTTACACAGAGTTTACCAAGGCATGTTTTCAACAACTTTTCCTCCCCCGGGTTAGAAAGTTACCATGGTGTTTGTACTTGAGTTATCAGGTCTACGGTGCATATATTACCATGCTATTTTCACAAAAGTTATCAGGGGTGTGGTTTCAACAACTATTTTTTCTCCGGGTCAAAGTTACCGCGGAGGTGAAGGTCAACCACCGCTTTTCCTTCGAGGCGCAGGCAGAGCGCGATGAACTCTTCGCGTACGGAGGTGAAGGTCAACCACCGCTTCCTTCGAGGCGCAGGCAGAGCGTGATGAAATCTTCGCGGAGGGAGGTGAAGGTCAACCACCGCTTCCTTTGAGGTGCAGGCAAAGCGTGATGAACTCTTCGCGGGCGTGGAGTTCAATGAGAAGCCGGAGCTGTGGGCGACGGCCAACAACAATGAGGCTGGTTTGTCAGGCACTGTCGGCGCAGAGGTCGTCTACATCTCTACGACAGGTAGTAGCAGGATAGTTTTATCTACGTATTAATGCGTAGCTTTTGTGTTGCATGATGTTGTATGGGTTTAGGGTGTGAAAATTTGAGGTATGTGGTTATAGCAGACGAGAAATAATAGAGATGACCGGGCCCTCTCCGTGGACGCGCCCGACGCGTGTGCGAACATATGAGAGGCCATTTTTGTTGCGTACGGACTGTAGATGCTCTAATGGGTAGCATAGCAAGTTGTATGTAAAAAGTCATAGACATGGGTTCAATCACCAGCGCTAACTGATGCAGTAGTTAAGAGCATGCTGCTCGTGTGGAAAAGTAGCTAAATCCTCAGCTTTTCCCCTTGTAATTCTAGCAGTACAACGTGGCACTGAGCACTGTACACCCACCTAGCACTAGCGCTGCACCTACCTAACTTTTTCTTTCAGCTGAAAACAGCGGGGACCAAGTCAAACTGCATGCAGGAGACTGCTCGGTCATGTTTTCCTAGCTTATTAAAACCAGCGGGACCAGCGGGGACCAGGTCAGGGACCAGGTTAATTGGCGTGGGAGGCTGCGCTCGCGACCGCGGGATAAAAATTGGACGGCGCGGAGACTGTTCGGACCTGAAGCTAGCGTCCGACTAGTCGGAGGTTAGATTTCTCGATCATGTAATCTCTTTACATTATAAATATTGAGAAGCGATGAAATAATAATATCAACATAATAATATCCATGAACATAAGAAGTATAATCATTAAATTTTCAAAATATACGATGCTTAACGAGTGTTATCCCTACTCACTTTATCATATTAGCATGGCATGACTCCGTCTTCACCGTAAATATATAAATCATGAGCACCCCAGTGTTAAACCAGGCAATTGGATCGTACTTCTAACGCGCTTCAGCTTTTTCAACTCCCACGCAATACATGAGCGTGAGCCATGGACATAGCACTAGGTGGAATAGAATGCGGTGATAGGGATCAAATAAGGGGAAAAAGGGAAGAAAGTCTCGTATCAACTAGGCGGATCAACGGGCTATGGAGATGCCCATCAGTCGATATCAATGCGAGGAGTAGGCATTGTGTGACACCCTGGTTTTTGGCCTTTTTCTTTTTCTTTTGTTTTGATGGATATTTCATTTGCAGTTGGATCTTTCTGTCAATTCATTTGGACTTAGCACTTGGAAACATTTTTTATTTTCTTCCAAGTGAGACCTATCCCTCTCAAAATCTCATGTCTCTCACTCCCTTGCCATGCCATAACTTCCTTTATGGCATTTCATTTCTTTTTCTCTCAGAAACACCCTCATATCTCTTTATGCTATGAAGTAACCTTCAATTCTGTTTCATAGAAAATTCTCAGAAAATTCCCTAAATTTCTTTGCATCATGCCTCACCCTCCCATGCAAAAATATGCCATGGTCCTTTGTAAATTTTCAGCTAGGAAAAATATTTTTGCTTCTGGTCAGAAATGGCAGTTTGTGAAGCAACTATACTTTTCCTTCACCCATTTGAGCTGAAATTTTTACCTCATGGGGACCTTCCTAAGAGATGCTTAACCACCAAATTTCAGCTCTAAACTCCCAGTCATTTGAGCTACACAACAAGCTCCAGATTCTGTCCAGAAACTTCCAAGCTATCTCAAGTCACATCCATCAAGCTAGGTGGCAAGCCAAGGGCGTAGTGCAGCTCAGTGGTGAAGGGACAACACCGTGGACATGGTCTGCGCGACCCTAAAGTCCCGCGTGTGCCAGTGCATGCGGTGACCGCGGGGAACGAAGGTGTTCGACATGCAGAGCTCGCGCTCTGGACGCCGGGGCCCTCGGCCGCCGCCCAAGCGCCGTGCTCGCGCCGCCGCAGCGTGCCCGTGCCACTTAGCTTGCTCCCCTACGCCCACCTGTCCAGCTCCCAGTCCTCCCCGACGCCGGCAAGCAGCTCGCCGGACGCGGACACGGCGCAACCGTGCGGAACAGTGCGCGCGCGTGCACCCCCCTGCCCCACTTAGTGTGCGGCAACCTTACTCGCGTGCATCTACAGCCGCTCCGTGGCTCTCTTGTCACTTCCCGACCCACGCCCGAGCCGCACGCCTCGCCAGAGCGCCGACAGCTTCCCCGTGGCGATGCTCGGTGCTCGGCATCCCCCTCCTCCTCTAAATAGGACCCTCCCGAGCTGCTCAAACCATCCCATCCACCTCCTCTGGCTAGAAATCGAGCTCAGACGAGCGGGGCAAAGGCCAGGACGGCCTCCTGCCTCCGATCATCGCCGGAGTTGGCCGCGGATCCCCCTCGGCCGTCCGCTCGCTCCTGCCTCCTTCTTCTTCCACTACTGCTCCAAGCGAGTCCGTAGTGACCTCCTGAGCGCGACGGTGCAGCCAGCTGGTCGGAACATCGCCGGCAACGCCAACGAGCTCCGCCGCCCGCCGTCTCTGGAGAAGACCGTAGCCTCGCCGTCTGTCCATCTCCGACCTAGCTACGGGTACATACGTGCTCCTCACGTCGCCCTAGACCTATCTCGACCATCGCCGGCGGCCACCACGGTCTCCTCGCCGGAGAATCACCGGCGACAGCGCCACCCCGCCTCTGCCCTCTCTCTCTCATTTAACCCTGACACGGGGACCCACCTGTCAGCCCCTCTTCTCCCTCCCGAATCGACGTGGCGCTCCCTGGAATTTCTGTTAATTCTATTTAAATTCATATTTTGACCAGCTATAATTTCTAAACCATAAGTCCAAATGTGTTGAAACTTTTTGCTACAGTTTTGTCTTGAGCTAAAGTTTCTGTTGGTGCAATTTGAGATTTTTTCTTGCTGTCTAGAATTTCTGGTAATAGAAAAGGGTCTATGTGACATTTTATTTTTGTTATTAAATTTATTTTTAGAAGAAACTAATTGTGTGGGAGAAGACTAGGAGTATTGTGACACTCCTCTGAACTAAGGCAAGCCACAACATTCATCTGCAAAGATGGCATTGCAATGGCAATGGTTCCACTTGAATATTAACTAATTATATGCATTTTAATTTGAAATAATTACTTCATGCTACTTGTTGCAGTATGCTCATTTTCATATCATATTAATGAGGTAGATAGTAGAATGAATGTTATATGCCATGATTGAGTTATGATGCATGCATTCACCATTTAAGTTTACGATATCATGATCTCATGCACCCTATTGCATTCTATGGCTCGAATCATTTTTGTTTTCAAGTTAAACCTGACTATAATCGAACTTGAACAAGCTGTTGATCGAGTCATAGTGCCACCGAATCGAGCTCACCAGTGCAACCACACTTGCCTGGATGGGGAGGCCCTAATTCGGTCTATTGTCATGCTTCTCGCCGGTGCCTCCAACGAGGGAAGGTTATGTGCGCGTGCTACCCTATCCCGATAGGCGGCAATAACCATGTGAGCCCGAGTTTTATGGTACCAAGGTCCCCGTTTGGGACGATGATGTTTAAGTTTGGCCACGACGGTGGCGGCCACAAAGGTGGCGGATGTCACGAGTTGACATCGGGACCACCCATGGCATAGCCCAAAGGGGAGTTTGTCGGAGTGGCCGGGAGAGTGTCATGCAATAGATTGGTTTTGTTGGAACATCGTTGGTCCACCCGAATGGCAGCACGAGGCCATGAGTTCCGTAGTGTGGGTACAGTGTACTAACCTTTGCAGAGTGTATAATCTATCGATAGCCGCGTCCTCGGTGATGGACACAGTTCGTAGTAGGTCACACTATGGGTCAACAGATATAATTAACTTGCACACTAAAGAACCTCGAGCTTGCACATGAAGATGTTGGTTGATCATGAGGTGATCATGTGGTGATCACAATGGTATCCCTGATACCGATATTGGTTGATCTTGAGGTGATCGTGTGATGATCACGATGGTATGATTGATACCGATGGTGGTTATGAGGTAACCTTCGAGATGGGTAAGTTGGTCCAATGGACCGTGACGGTAATTCACGAGCACACTAAGATTGGTAGCATCATGTTCATGAGCATATTTTAATCTGTTAATGCCATGTTATTGTTTATCGTTTTTGCTTTGTTTGCTGTGAGCTTGCGAGTACATTCAAAGTACTCACCTAGCGTGTCATGCCAGATGCAGGAGAAGCCGTGCAAGGAGTTGATGTCGACCGATACTTCGTGTTCTAGGCCGTGTCCCAGCAGTGTCCCTGTGGCATGGAGTTCCGCTACCCCGTCGTTCGGCTACCGAGTAGATGGTTCCACTATCGTCGAGGCCCCAGAGTTGTTTACTAAATAATGTACATAGCGGAGCCGCACCGTGTGTGCCGCTTGGCCTCGCATTCCTATGTAATCATCAAACCTATGTATCCGCAAGAGATCAATAAAGCGGTTATGTCTGTACCAACTTGTTGTGTGTTGCCAGAAGACATGATCTCTGGGCTGGCAATGCAAGGTAAATCGATTGCTCTGAGCCGGGGTGCCACAACGTTTGGTATCAGAGCCGCGCTGACTGTAGGACACCCTAGATAACCGACGCATTAGGAAACGGTAGCTATAAGGTTTGGTGGTGATCTGAGTGTGCATCTGCACTTGGTTGTTGCATTGCATGCATATAGTTTGCTTTTGTTGCTGATCAGCTAATGTTGTGAGTGTAGATGGCACCAGTTCCGTATCTGTATCATCCTGAGCCGGCACCTTCCACTTTTCCGCTGCTTCTTCGCAATGTTTGGCGCCGACTCTACCCCGATGGCGGCGACCCTGTGTACCAGGTGTACCGAGAGCAACTTGCCGACGCCGTGTACGAGTACCATGCGGAGGTCATTATGCACAACAGCACCATGGTGGGCACCTACACCCACTCCTCCAAGGGCGGGGTTGCTTCTACACCTGACCAGGCGATCCAGTTCGTGGCACTTGAGGCTCTCACCAACCTGCGATACAACGAGATTCAGATGCAGGCGCACCCAGGTTTCTATTTCTACCCGTCCCAGTTTGAAACAGGGCGAGTCTGTTTCCCTATCATTGATCCGGAGTGTGACCGTCCAGCTAGCCACCTGTCTCATTACATAACAGCCGGGTACTGGCTGATCCATAGCTTGACTCAAGAGTTAACCCGCACTCGAGACGCACTCGCTGACGCTCGAACCGCGCTTACTCCTATTTCACTTTCTATTACGCCGCTCATCCCTCCAGTCACTCTACCCCCACCTACTTCCGATAGATCCCTACCTTCCCAGGGGAACTCGGATGTCTCGACCGTGACTCCCCACGAATCTCTAGCCGAGTGGGCTTCTCTTCTCACTACTTCAGCTGCTCCTATGCTAAGGAGCCGTCCTTCCCCACACTCTGAGGGAGAGCCATCCCGTCCGCGTCATCATTTTTCCTTTGCTCCGGAGGTCTCCGTTAGCATCATCAGTTCCGATTCAGAGTCTGAGACCGAGGAGACACCAGCAGAGTCTTTAGCTTGCCAGTGCATGTTCTGTAACCTCGATTAAATGATCATGACGCCGATGTATGATGGTGGTAGTAGAGCGTATGCATGTGGCGATGTAGTACTATCCATGATGTTCTATTTACCTGTATGAGGTGTGCCGTTATGTATAATTATGTTGCCTTCTTTTATTTGTCTTGGTCTTTCTGTCGCCTTTTTCTGGGTTGTTGCCTTACCTTCTCATTTTCCCCTTTATGGATGTTGCTCATCTCGATGCTTCATATTGGGAACAAATATAGGATGACAAGGTGTGGCAGCATCAGTCATGGTGGCGACGACATCCCAATTCGTCGATCCGCCAGACAGGCAGGACATTCTCCAGAACCATATCAGCCACCCCCTCCTCCACCGCAAGCGCCCACAACAGATCAAATCATGCAAATGTTTGAGGAAAAGAGAAATCAGGATTTGATGGAATTCTTGAGAAGCATGCAGACTCTGGTTGGGCAGAATCAGAATAATCATAATGGTATGCACTCCAAGCTGTCAGATTTTCAGAGAACCAAGCCATCGAGTTTCAACCAAGCAGTAGATCCCATGGAAGCTGATGACTGGTTGAGGACCATCGAAAAGAAGCTAGAAATTGCACGTACTGAAGAAGCTGACAAGGTACCCTTTGCCACTCATTATCTAGAAGGGCCAGCTGCTATATGGTGGGACAATACAAAACTTATGTGGCCTGCTGAAGATGAAATTACTTGGGACAAATTCAGAGATAAATTCCGCAAGTATTATATTCCTGCCGGCATCATGCAAGTCAAGCAACGAGAATTCCTTACCCTTATTCAAGGAAACTCAACTGTAAGTGAGTATTTAAACAAGTTCAATCATTTGGCACGCTATTCCACTCATGATGTAGCCACCGAAGAACGGAAGATAGATCGGTTTCTTGGAGGGCTCAATCATACCCTCCGATGTCCGCTCATCACTTTGGACTTCCCCGACTTCCAAACTTTGGTGAACAAGGCACTCATTGCAGAAAGGGAACACAAACTTGCCAATGATCATAAGTCTGTGTATGAAGACCGCAAACGCAAGTTCAAACCCAAGAAAGAAGGTCAATTTTCTCAGAAGATTCGTACTTGGCAGCAGTCGCAAATCGAGTTCAAGCCAACATGGCAGCAGGGCAATGCCAAGACTGAAAATCGAGTCAAGACTATTGTGACACACCCCGTAAAAGAAGATTGCCAGCGTAATAATGCGTGCTATTCCTATGGACAAACAAGACACTATGCCAGACAGTGCCCCAAGAACGCAAAGCCGCCCATGAACCTCAAGCCTCAAGTCAATAATGTGGGGCAGTTCCCCAAACAGGGGTATACTCAAGGGCAAGTTCACCATATCTCCGCAGAAGAAGCCCACGAAGCACCCGATGTAGTCCTTGGTATGTTTCATGTTAATAACATACCTGCAAGGATTTTATTCGATTCCGGGGCTTCCCATTCTTTTATTTCACGGAGTTTTGTTGCCCAACATTGCCTTTCCTATACCCTTTTGGACAAAATTATGGTGGTGCAATCCCTCGGATCCATGCTCAGGACAAATATAATATGTCGGGACCTGGAGATATCAATTAATGTGATAATATTCCCCGCATCCCTTGTAACCATTGAATCCTCAGGATTGAATGTTATATTGGGGATGGATTGGTTAACGACACATCAAGTCTGTATCAATTGTGCAACCAGAGAAGTTACATTGGTAAACTCATTTGGACAACAAGCTCGGTTATTTGCCAGTAGAACCATGTCAAAAAGAGGTATGGCTTACACAGCTACCGCCACGGATATGGAGTTGATTCCAGTGGTCAGCGAATTTCCAGAAGAATTGCCAGGAATGCCACCCGACCGTGAGCTTGAGTTTTCTATTGTTATTGTTCCCGTGACAGCACCAATCTACAAAAAGTATTATGGTATGCCTTCTTCTGAATTAGTGGAATTGAAGAAACGGCTGGATGAGTTGCTGCAAAAAGGATATATTCGCCCTAGTTTGTCTCCATGGGGGTCACCTGCAATATACGTCAGCAAGAAAGATGGTAGTCTCCGGATGTGTGTTGACTATCACGCTCTCAATGATGTCACGATCAAAAATAAATACCCGCTTCCCCGGATCGACGATTTGTTCGATCAACTAAATGGAGCTCAAGTATTCTCCAAGATTGACTTGCGAACCGGGTATCATCAGTTGAAAATCAGACAAGAAGACATTCCTAAGACAACATTCACTACCCGATACAGATTATATGAATACACCGTCATGTCATTTGGGCTGACTAACGCCCCTGCCTTCTTCATGCATATGATGAACAAGGTATTCATGGACTTTTTGGACAAGTTCGTGGTGGTATTCATTGATGATATTCTCATATATTCCAAAGGTGAAGAAGAACACAAACAGCATCTCCATGCTGTATTGGAGCGATTACGAGCCCACCGTCTTTATGCCAAATTTAGCAAATGTGAATTTTGGCGTAAGGAAGTGGGATTTCTCGGGCATACTCTATCGGCACAAGGAGTGGCCGTGGACCAAAGCAAGGTGACGGAAGTACTAAATTGGAAGGCACCCGTTACAGTGACAGAAGTTTCTTGGGATTGGCGGGCTATTACCGTCGCTTCATTGAAGGCTTCTCTAAGATCGCCAAGCCAATGACGGAATTACTTAAGAAAAATCAGAAATTCATATGGACAAAAGCTTGTGAGAACAGTTTCAATGAGCTAAAAACCCGATTGACCACCGCCCCAGTATTGGCGCTACCCGATATTTACCGCAGCTTCGATATTTATTGTGACGCATCCAGGCGTGGCATTGGGTGTGTACTTATGCAAGACGGAAAGGCCGTGGCCTATGCTTCTCGACAACTACGACCGCATGAGGAAAACTATCCAACGCATGACTTGGAATTTGCAGCGGTGGTGCATGCCCTAAAAATTTGGAGGCATTACATCATCGGAAAAAGATGTCAAATATACACAGACCACAAGAGTCTCAAGTATATATTCACTCAACCGGACCTGAATCTCCGACAAAGAAGATGGCTTGAATTGGTCAAGGATTATGACCTTGGCATCAACTACCATCCGGGAAAAGCCAATGTGGTCGCCGATGCTCTCAGTCGAAAGCCGACCATAGTAAACTCAATAATTGAGTCCCTGCACCCAACGCTTCAAGAAGAGATAGCACAGCTCAATATGATCATCTATGATGCAACATGCTCAGTTACCTTGGAAATCACCCCTACCCTGGAGGCCGAGATTCGTAAGGCTCAACCTGAAGATCCAGCCTTACTCAGGGAAATAGCCCGAGTGCACGCCGGGAAGGCCCAGGATTTCCACATAGACGATCAAGGTACACTACCATTCCGAAATCAAGTCTGTGTACCTGACCAAGGTGATTTGAAGCAGCAAATATTGAAGGAAGCGCATGAATCTGCATACTCTTTTCACCCCGGAGGTACTAAAATGTATCAAGATCTGAAACAGACATTCTGGTGGGAAGGCATGAAGAAACATATAGCCTATTACATCGCCTGCTGTGATGTCTGCAATAGAGTAAAAGTTGAGCATCAGAAACTAGCCGAACTACTGCAACCTTTACCAGTTCCCCAATGGAAATGGGACGATATCTGTATGCATTTCATAGTGGGTTTGCCCAAGACCCCACGAGGGAATAATGCTATTTGGGTTGTAGTCGACATGCTCACAAAAGTGGCTCACTTCATTCTAGTAAGGACCACCTACCGTGTGGACCAACTCGCTCAACTCTATATATCAAGGATCGTCAGTCTGCATGGAGTACCCAAGACTATCACTTCAGACCGAGGATCTTTGTTCACCTCGGCATTCTGGCTACGACTTCACCAAGCCTTGGGAACCGCTTTGAAGCATAGCATTGCCTATCACCCGCAGACAGATGGCCAGACAGAGCGGGTTAATCAAATCTTGGAGGACATGCTTTGGGCATGCGCTCTCGCTTATGGACCCAACTGGGAAGACAGCCTTCCATACGCGAAATTCTCATACAACAACAGCTATCAAGCAAGTCTCAAAATGTCACCTTTTGAGGCCCTATACGGACGCAAATGCTGCACACCCCTGAATTGGTCCCAGATAGAAGACAGCCGAATTTTCAGAACCGATTTAATGCTGGAAGCAGAAAAGCAAGTCAAGGAAATTCATGATCATTTGCAAGCAGCTAAATCCCGTCAAAAGAGTTACTATGACCCTAAGCATAGACAGATCAGTTTCGAACCAGGAAAATATGCATATTTACGGGTAACCCCAATAAAAGGAGTTAAGAGATTTCACACCCGAGGAAAGCTCGCACCAAGATATATTGGTCCATTCCCAATCATGACCAGACTTGGCAAAGTGGCTTATCAGTTAGAGTTACCTCCAGAACTATCCGAGGTTCACGATGTATTTCATGTATGTCAACTATGGAAGTGCATCGCACCGCCCGTGAAACATGCAGATATGGCAGAACTAGAGCTCACTGAGGATTTGACCTACGAGGAAAAGCCCTTAAGAATCTTGGATGAGATGGAAAGAGTCACCCGCAGTAAAACTATAAGGTTTTATAAGGTACAGTGGGAGCATCATACCGAGGATGAGGCCACATGGGAAAGAGAGGATTTCCTGAGGACTGCATATCCATACTTGTTCCCTGAGCAACCGAATCTCGAGGACGAGGTTCATCCTAAGGGGGGAGGTTTGTGACACCCTGGTTTTTGGCCTTTTTCTTTTGTTTTGTTGGATATTTCATTTGCAGTTGGATCTTTCTGTCAATTCATTTGGACTTAGCACTTGGAAACATTTTTGATTTTCTTCCAAGTGAGACCTATCCCTCTCAAAATCTCAGGTCTCTCACTCCCTTGCCATGCAATAATTTCCTTTATGGCATTTCATTTCTTTTTCTCTCAAAAACACCCTCATATCTCTTTATGCTATGAAGCAACCTTCATTCTGTTTCATAGAAAATTCTCATAAAATTCCCTAAATTTCTTTGCATCATGCCTCACCCTCCCATGCAAAAATATGCCATGGTCCTTTGTAAATTTTCATCTAGGAACAATATTTTTTCTTCTGGTCAGAAATGGTAGTTTGTGAAGCAACTATACTTTTCCTTCACCCATTTGAGCTGAATTTTTTACCTCATGGGGACCTTCCTAAGAGATGCTTAACCACCAAATTTCAGCTCTAAACTCCCAGTCATTTGAGCTACACAACAAGCTCCAGATTATGTCCAGAAACTTTCAAGCTATCTCAAGTCACATCCATCAAGCTAGGTGGCAAGCCAAGGGTGTAGTGCAGCTCAGTGGTGAAGGGACAACACCGTGGACATGGTCTGCGCGACCCTAAAGTCCCGCGTGTGCCAGTGCATGCGGTGACCGCGGGGAACGAAGGTGTTCGACATGCAGAGCTCGCGCTCTAGACGCTGGGGCCCTCGGCCACCGCCCAAGCGCCGTGCTCGCGCCACCGCAGCGTGACCGTGCCACTCAGCTCGCTCCCCTACGCCCACCTGTCCAGCTCCTAGCCCTCCCCGACGCCGGCAAGCAGCTCGCCGGACGCGGACACGGTGCAACCGTGCGGAACAGTGCGCGCGCGTGCACCCCCCTGCCCCACTTAGTGCGCGACAGCCCTGCTCGCGTGCGTCTACAGCCGCTCCGCGCCTCTCTTGTCACTTCCCGACCCATGCCCGAGCCGCACGCCTCGCCAGAGCACCGGCAGCTTCCCCGCGACGGCGCTCGGTGCTCGGCATCCCCCTCCTCCTATAAATAGGACCCTCCCGAGCTGCTCAAACCATCCCATCCACCTCCTCTGGCCACAAATCGAGCTCAGACGAGCGGGGCAAAGGCCAAGATGGCTTCCTGCCTCCGATCATTGCCGGAGTTGGCCGCGGATTCCCCTCGGCCGTCCGCTCGCTCTTGCCTCCTTCTTCTTCCATTACTACTCCAGGCGATTCCGTAGTGACCTCCTGAGCGCGACGGTGCAACGCCAACTCCAACGAGCTCCGCCGCCCACCGTCTCTGGAGAAGATCGTAGCCTCACCGTCCGTCCGTCTCCGACCTAGCTACGGGTACGTACGTGCTCCTCACGTCGCCCTAGACCTATCCCGACCATCGCCGGCGGCGGCCGTGGTCTCCTCACCGGAGAATCACCGGCGACACCGCCGTCCCGCCTCTGCCCTCTCTCTCTCTCTCTCTCTCTCTCTCTCTCTCATTTAACCCTGACAGGGGGACTCACCTGTCAGCCTCTCTTCTCCCTCCCGAATCGTTTTCAAGTGGAGGCGCACTGGCAAAATACGCCTTCGACGTGGCCCTCCCTGGAATTTTTGTTAATTCTATTTAAATTCAGATTTTGACCAGAACTTTGACCAGCTATAATTTCTAAACCATAAGTCCAAATGAGTTAAAACTTTTTGCTACAGTTTAGTCTTGAGCTAAAGTTTCTGTTGGTGCAATTTGAGATTTTTCCTTGCTGTCTAGAATTTCTGGTAATAGAAAAGGCTCTATGTGACATTTTCTTTTTGTTATTAAATTTATTTTCAGAAGAAACTAATTGTGTGGGAGAAGACCAGGAGTATTGTGACACTCCTCTGAACTAACGCAAGCCACAACATTCATCTGCAAAGATGGCATTGCTATGGCAATGGTTCCACTTGAATATTAACTAATTATATGCATTTTAATTTGAAATAATTACTTCATGCTACTTGTTGCATTATGCTCATTTTCATATCATATTAATGAGGTAGATAGTAGAATGAATGTTATATGCCATGATTGAGTTATGATGCATTCACCATTTAACACTACTAGGGAAAAGGCTAGCAGTAGCGCGGGGTTTTACCTTATCAGTAGCGCGGGCACCGGCGCTACTGCTAAGGCGCTACAGCTAAACTTTAGCAGTAGCGTGGGTTTACCTGCGCTACTGAGAACTATACATAGCAGTAGCGTGCTCATTAAACCGCGCTGCTGCTAATAGCAGCAGCGCCTCTTTCCAGAGCGCGCTGCTGATAATAGCACGCTGCTGCTACATGGATGCCCGCGCTACTGCTAATTTTTCCTGTATTTTTTTTCTGCAGCATATTGGCCCTGTATTTGTACAAGTTTTATACAGTAATCTCATCGTATGATTTCATGATCATGATGAATTATTATATCGGTGGGTGAAAGAAACGCGGATTAGATTCAAGTGGATGGATCCAAAGTGACCATGTTGGCTTAGTAGGACGGCGTGGATTAGTAGGACGTCCCACGCCGTCCTACTAATCCAACATGGTCACTTTGGATCCATCCACTTGAATCTAATCCGCGTTTCTTTCACCCAATGATATAATAAGTCATCATGATCATAATAACAACTCATCAACATCGTAATATATAACTCATCATCATCATCTTCATAGTCATAACAACTCATCATCAAAACAACTGCTCATGATCATCATCTACGAGTCATATAACAACTCATCATTCTAGCTAACACATTGTAGCACATATAGCTCATCATCATCATAATAACTAATCATCATCATAGTCATATCAACACTAGCTAATTGTTCTTACTACCTAGGACCTAGTCCTCTCTCCTAGGTAAAATAGCATAAAACAGGTAAACCGGTCCATCTCCAAAATGGAGAATGGAGATCCACATGTTGTCTCCAATCGGTTGCGTGCGCGCCTTCATTACTTTGCTCCAATCTTTGATATTGAGCCTTCCATCTTTCAAAGAAATAGAGTATGCACTTTGGTAAGCCGTCGGTGGAAACGGTCGTAAGCTAACCATGTACATACTCCCTTCGGTAAGCATCATGTGAGGCACAACCTCGCTAGGGAGCTTCTGTTGAACAATATAGTAACATATATAGTTAGCAATGTAGTTTACTTAAGAAGAATGTATGCAACGAAGTTACCATCATTAACAAAATCATACCAAGTTTTTCGCAATGAGATTACCATCAAGCAACTGATGGACTAGTGGCACGTATCCAGTATAATTTTGGCTGATAAACTGATTGGTCTTAAAATTCTCAACATCATCTATAAATGAGACAAGATATCCTTTCTCCTCACAATTAAGCTCGGAGCCATAACTGTAGTACGTCATGTCCACAGCTTTCCGAGTATTTTTTGAATATAAGAAATAAGCTGATAATTATAAATAAACAAGTTTAGTAGCGATGAACACCAAATATTTTTAAATAAAAAATATAAATTACTTAACAAATTAGTTTGACAAACTCACATTTAGGCAAAACAGGAGGCATATCCACATCGACCCAAATGTCGATATTATCTTCAATATCTTCATCTTTGGGACTAATATCAAAAGTTATTTGCATATTCTCCTCAAATCCATAGGCCTTGCAGAAAGCTTCCCAATTAGAGCAGCCGAAATGTGAGTGATTAAGCGCATTGTAGAGCTTAACCCGAAAAGCATAGCCGTGTTTAGTCCTGAGGTGAGCCCTCCGCGTCTCCATATTCTCAAGGTCTTGGAAACCGAGCTTCTGCAAGACAAACGGTCTTGCATGGCACGGGATGTACTAGTCGAATTAAAAAAAAAATGAAAATTACACGTTGAAGCAAAGAATCACAAGTCATGATTAATTACGATGAAATACTTGTCGTTGCGTATCGTACAAACATCGAAGGTCTCTTCCAACTTCACGGTGAAGAACCTATCATTTTGCAGGTGAGGCTCCCTGTCGCACAAACCCCGGTCATCGCAGCAGTAGTCGCACTCCGGGATCTTATCATCGTCGGACATTTCCTGTGTTCAAAATTCAAAGATTATAAATCGACGGCAACTAACAGGGACTCAACACACAGATCATTATTATTCATCACGGGTTGACTGTCGGTCTGTCGAGTCTTTCCTTGAAAACTCTCATCTCACGTGGTGTTAAAATTCTAGCACAAGTCATGCTAAAATTTAATTCTCTTTCCGGCAAATCCAGGGCACTCGATATTTCCTATATATTCTAGCACAAGTCATGCTAAAATTCACGGCAAAATCCGACATGACCTTCGCTAAAATAGGACATATCGAGCGCCTGAAATTTGCCGGAACGGAAATGAATCAACACTCCGGCAAAACATAGGCCACTCGGATTTTCCCTGCGATACAAAGAGTCAAATGTGGCCATCTTTGGCACCATATACACAGCTGCTCAAGATCGACATGTCCATACACATACACATGTTCTTTTTTAAGCATGAACAGAGTCAAGTTCTTTTTTATACAGAAAAGTTTAAACTTGAAATGCTATCCGAATCAATTATCATTTCAAAAAAAAAAACTAGCTTCGCATTGTCACAGCTACTCATCTACTACTACTACATCTATAAAAACATCTATGAAAACTAGCATATAATAGGACCTCTATGCATGTTCATCATTGACATTCACAACAGATCATCATCGACATCAACGACATGGGGATTTGGTTGGTCTCACCTCGAGGTCGGAGGGGGTCGATGACGGGGACGACGGCGGGGACGATGCAGGGGCAAATACTCGATTTCTGTGAAAACAAAATATAAAAAAAAGATTATTATGCTGATTTTAGGACTTAGTGAAACCCTATAAGCTATCAACTAAACCCTAGAAGCATACTAAATCAAAGTGTTACATATCAACTAAATATATTAACTATGTCTAATTTTTTACTAATTCACTCTAAACCCTAAAAAATATTAACTATATCAAAGTGTTACATATCAACTAATCAAAATGACCAAATCTATCAACTATGTCTAAATTTTTACTAATTCACTCTAAACCCTAAAAACTATTAACTAAATCAAAGTGTTACATATCAACTAATCAAAATGTAGGAGGGGCTGTGCATGGAGGAGGGGGGGAGGAGGGGCTGTGTGGATGGAGGAGGGGGAGGGAGGAGGGGCGGCTAGAGGAGGGAGGAGGGGCGGCAGATGGAGGGGGAGGAAGGAGGGAGGAGGAGGATGGGGGAGGGGCGGCGGATGGAGGTGGGGCGGTGGCTGGAGCAGGAGGAGGGAGGAGGGAGGGAAGGAGGGAGGGAGGGAGGGAGGGAGGGAGGTGGAGGGAGGAGCTACCTCGGTGGAGGAGGAGCGGGAGCGTCGGCGGCGGCGAGGAGAGGAGAGCGCGAGAGAGTGAGGAGTGAGAGTGATGAGACAGAGGAACAGACGGCCATGGGATAAGATGAGCTTAGTAGTAGCGCGGGGTAGAGGGCCAACGCTACTGCTAAGACCAATACCTGTAGCGCGGGTCGTGGGTCACGCGCTGCTGCTAAATGGGGTGGTAGCCCAATTTTCTTTTCTTTTTATGTTTCATTTTCATTTTCTTTTTAACAATGTAATTTTCTTTTTAACATAGCCCAATTTTCTTTTCTTTTTCTGTTTCATTTTCATTTTCTTTTTAACAATGTAATTTTCTTATTAACACAACCCAATTTGAAGCATGTCAAAAAAAACATCATAAAATACATCGGTCATCAATGATCTTTTTGTGTAGAATCTAAATTGTCAGTATGAATCTTCACCTGTAGGAACAGGTGAAGATTCATATTGCCACAGATCCTACACATAGAGTACAATGAAGACCAAGTGCTTGTGATAGTTGGAGGATTAACATATTTAAGGTGGTAAACACCCTGTTCGCGGAGCGAGGTGGGACTAAACTTATCAGTAGCGCGGCGTCTGTAAAATGCGCTACAACTATATAGTTAGTTGTAGCGCTGGTTGTATCCCCACGCTGCTACAATGGCTCCACCCGGGGGACACCACGGGCCCGGTTAGCAGCAGCGCCTATTTGGACCCCGGCGCTACCGCTAACGTTATAGCAGCAGCGCATTGTTGGGGCACGCGCTACTGTTAAATAGTAGTAGCGCTCTCCCGTGCCCCGCGCTACTATTAAGCCTCCACCTATAAGCTTTTCCCTAGTAGTGTAAGTTTATGATATCATGATTGTAGGAGATATGCCCTAGAGGCAATAATAAATGTTATTATTTATCCCCATGTTCCTAATTATGTTTATATTCCGTGCTATAACTGCTATGGTTCTCGAGTCTGCAATAACAACGAGGCTCGGAGGAAGACTCATATGCACGTGTGGAATAATAAACAGTAAAATGTATTCCTAGTCTGGCCTCTAAGACTAGCTCAAGTGTTGCATGATGGTTCTGTTTTCCTGATCATGGGCATGGCTATGCCGGCAACTTTGAGGGCACAATGTTAGAAGAACAATTGTGTTGAATCGACCCGAATTGATGTTATGCTATGAGATACATTCGTCACAAGTTAATGGTTAATAACACAGAGATAGTTAACGTTTGCATGATTCCTTAGACCATGAGAGTATCGAGTTTCTTCATGCTTGCTTCATGAACTTTGGGGTTTGTTAAACGTCATCCGTAACTGGGTGGCTATTACGGCGGCTTACGGGTTCATGGAAAAGTATATCAAGGGACTTGATTGCTCAAGATTGGGATTTACTGCTCCGACGATGGAGAGATATTCTTTGGGCCCTCTCGGTGTTATGGTATCCATCATCGTCTGGCCAGACACAATGTGATTCGATCACGGGGATGCCGGAACGCAGAAATGAGAAAAGAGAACAAAACCGGTAACGTGGTAATTGGCATTGTGGACAAGTGTTGATCCACGGGGATGCCGATAAATCTCACCTCGGGTTTTGTAACATATCGCGAAGTAAAAGGAATAGCACACGGCAACTGGAGGTTCACTCGAATATTTATTCGTGTGGGTATAGGGGTCAATATGGGTGTACACGGCTCCGATGTTGATCATTGATCGGAAAGTGGTCCGGTCACTACAGGAATCAGGCACTTTGCCGTCTGCCATAGCAGACGGCAAAGGCATGTCTGGCGGACGGCAAAGCCTTTGCCGTCTGCCAGCAGACGGCAAACACTCCGGCTGAACAGGTGCCGGCAAAGGCCGCTTTGCCGTCTGCTGGCAGACGGCAAAGCCCCTGGACGGCAGACAAAAGGTACCAGCCCCGTTAGGGGGCTAACGGCGCTCTTTGCCGTCTGCTGGCAGACGGCAAAGACCTTTGCTTCTTTGCCGTCTGCTGACAGACAGCAAAGAGCTATAGCTAACGTCAGCTGACATCTCCATGCAGCAGCACACACAAATTAAGACTGTTTCATTTTATACACACAAATTAACACCATCACTGATAGGTCAACAACAGTTATTCATCATTTGACAGCAAAAATGTGATAATGGTTCAAATCTTAACAAACAGATGGCAATATATGTAGCATCATCTCAACATTCCCTAACCAATCATCTAGCTAGCTGACATGCCCATCTAGCTAGCATGAACTGAAATGACCCTCGAGCTTTGAAGAATGTTAGTTGACACTGTTCTCTAATCATCACAAGCTGAAAAATACTCAAATTCTTGCATCAAACTATAGTAAAAACCAAGACCATGGGTGAAGAAAATATTGTCATGAATGAGCTCCATATAAAATAAATTATCCATAAAGCTCGACTGCATCGCCCTCTTCTCGCCGCCGCCGCCGCCGCCCAACAGCTAGACTGCTCTTCTTCACTCTGAGCATGTTTGACAACAAGTCAACGGTTAGTCATGCTACTAAAGTTTCCTAAATATTTTCTGTACATACAGTTAAAGCATAGGCAAAGGCAAATGTTGTGTACATACATGCTGTGCAAAGGTGATGATAGCTATCAGGAACTGATGAAAGTATTATCTATTCCATCTTGTTTACAGTGTCATTCTTTGAGGTGAGCAACAAAGACGGCAAGATGAGAGCATTGTCTGGGGGGTCCTTCAGCAAAGATTTTTTTTTAAAATACCAGGCTAAGAACATGCCGTATTAATGACAGGACTTCAACGAAAACATCTTCCTATTCTATTCCGAAGCAGGACCTTTTCTCCATTAAGAAGAAAGAACTCTCAAACAAAACTAAGCTCAATTATGTATAGCTAGTCATCAACTCGTGCAACTGCACGGGCTAGCTTTTTAATGTGGCACTTAAACACCAAAATAAACGTGAAAAATTATAGGATTTCAAAATATAGATTTACTTGGCATTATATAGGTGCAACATTTCTACTCAAACATATAATAGTTTATGTTGTTTTTTCATTGGAAGATTATAACCGATACCACTATAGGACCAAGAGACTAAAAAGAGCCATGAACTCGGCGGATGCAGTGCTTGCATAGAAAAGAAATGGCAGAACTCTAATGTATGTCCAGAGAGATTACAAACTAAATATTTACCAAACTATGCTCTCAATCCAGATTACACATCAAATAAATATTGACGAAGTTACATATACAGTAAGAAACGCAGAAATCGGAAAGCGACCTCTCGCCTGATGTCGTCGCCGACGCCTCCGTCATCCCCAAGACCCTCCTTCGGCGTTCTGTTCACTTCAAGCTCTCAAATCAACACGCACCTCACACCACACAGAGGAAACACCAAATGAAGAGGTCAGCAGTCCATCAATACCATATACGCATCGAATCCGATCCGATCGGTGCAACCAAAGATTCACTTGCTTGCCAAAATTCAGAAAAATAGTGCATCGTACTAAACTTTTATTAGACCTGGTGATTGTCTAAGAACATGACTAAGAGTTGGTTAAACTCTGAATACAGGAGATTTCAAATTACTGAAATAACACTTGTTGGTCACTTCAAATACCTGAGCATGGATGACAATCTCTCCACGCACAGCATACTCACATTTTAAACCCTGCAACAGTCAGAATATAATTAGCGATGTAGCTATGTATTAGAAAATGCATATAGTTGATCAAGTGATGGTCAGGAATTAATCAGCGACTTGAATAAATATAATACAAAATGCTAGTACATTTTTGAAAGTGGAAAGATAATGAACTTATAACGGTAATAAGAACTCCAGGTGAAAGAATATGTGCACAGAAACAAGTGGTCAGTTCACCATATGCCCTGTCATCAACTACAACAAGTTCAAAAATCCACATGTTTTATATCCCCTCACCAAACTGCGAGATGTGAAAATCTTCACAAGTGATAAATTGGCAACTGAGCAGCATCTATGCTACTCCGTATCATTTAAACAACAATATGATGCTTCAGCATCAAGATGTCATTGTTTTATAGTGCCAAACAAAAAAGGATGCTGACTTTGCACTGCCACTGTCACTCGCAAAACTGCAAGCGAGCAGCTCAATAGTACTGAGATCTACCTGTTGGCTTTTGCGGAAACTTACAGCATCAAGTTAAAAACACTACACTACACTACAGACTACACTTCTAATGACTTGTAATCAACTGCTGAATAACTCTAATTTGCGGACAAAGAATTTATCAGTTAGGGGCCACATTAAAATCAAAGCATCTTTAGATGATAAGTTTGCATTAAAAAAATCCTCACGTCTAACTTTGGACTATCAGATCCAGAACACTAAAGCGGAATAACCAAGCGTATCTACTACCACAAGTGCACGATTGAATCAGAAATAGAAACTACGAAGAATCCGATAAAGTAAGATCACATCAAGTAGATGCCAGACTACCCAACCCACAGATCAAATCAAGAACCCGCCCCACCTCATCGGAAGCTGTCCAGTTTGCTTGTCACAGATAAGCTTCACATATTGGAACTGCAAATTAACAAAAAAGATCATCTTTAGCAACTTTACATATAACACATGGTCTGCAGAACATTCACACACATGTGCAAAAGGTAGATAAGCAGAAAAACAAATACTTTAGTTAACTAGAGAATTTTTATTTTCACAAGACGCAGTTGACAGTTTTAGTCTTCACAACACCAATCATACAACCGTGCCAAAACACGCAACTGCTCCAGAACCACAGCTAAATCAGCTAAAGCTTGAAAAAAAATCCCTGTAACAAACACGTAATTCACAGCAAAGTAACTCGTCTCGCAGTTCTACCATCACAACTAAATCCCTAACCCTTTACATCTAGACCCGCGACGTGTACATCCAATAGGGCAAGCCGAGCCCAAACAAATCTCGCATCAACCGACGGGCCGAACGAATCTGGCATCAGATCGGGACACGTACCTCCCAGGTGTTAGCGAAGCAGCTGTAGATGTAGTTCTCGTCCATCCAGTACTGCAGGTCCCCGATCCAGAGCGTCCTCACCTCGTCCGACGCCGCGGGGGCGGCGGGGGCCTGCGGCGCGGCGTAGTACTGCTGCGGGGCGGGCACCTGGCCGTAGGGCGCGGCCTGCGGCGGCGGCTGGCCCCACATCGCCTGCAGCGGTGGCTGTTGCGGCGGGGGCGGCTGCGCGTAGTGCGGCATCGGCGGCGGGATCGCGCCTTAGTGCGGCGGCATCCATAGCGACGTCGTGCGTCGGCAACCGCAGTGGCTAGAGTTAGCCACAGCCACAATAGGAGGGCACAAGCGACGAATCGAAGGGGGGGGGGCAAAAGCAGCGTCGCATTGGGGTTCCAGGGGTATGCTGGGCAGCGCCGGAGGCCGCCGGAGATGGCCAGGACGGCCGGCGGTAGTGGCGGCGATATGGAGGTCGAGAGAGAGAAGGGGATCGGGGCAGAGAGGCTCGAGCAAGCGAGAGTGAGTGCCAGAGGGGCGCCCCCCTGTTTAGGCTACCCCCGCCACATCATCGATCCACGAGATGTTTGCCGTCTGTGTTTGTTTTGGCAGACGGCAAAGAGGTTAACCGTCTGCCCCGTGACATTGTGGGCCCCCTCACCTCTTTGCCGTCTGCTGGCAGACGGCAAAGAAATCTTTGCCGTCTGCCAGCAGACGGCAAAGAAGTGGCCCGTGTGACCTAGCCAGGGCATTGCCCCGTGGGGCCCACTTTGGTCTTTGCCGTCTGCCAGCAGACGGCAAAGAAGTGGCAGATGGCAAAGACCCTCTTTGCCATCTGCCAGTTCTTTGCCGTCTTCTTTGGAAAGACAGACGGCAAACAACCTCTTTGCCATCAGGTGGCAGACGGCAAAGAGCTGGCAGATGGCAAAGATCCTGATTCCAGTAGTGGGTCATGTCTGTACTTCACCGAACCTATAGGGTCACATGCTTAAGGGTCATCTATCTGTTGAATACTAGACAGGGAGTCTGAGAGAAATTCACCGAAAAAGTTTCGGAGACAACGGAAGAGTTCCGGAGAGAGAACACCGGAATAGTTTTGGTAAAACCGAAAAGTTGTTTCGGAGTATACCATTAAATCAAATTGGTTTCGGCACATGCCTGGAAATTATTGGAGGGTGCTAGAATTGTTCTGGGAACTTCTGGGAATTTTCCGGAGAAATAAACCGAAAGTGTTCTGGAGCTGCCGGAACCGCTTTGGTTGCTTTTCGCTGAAGAAAATCATTGATCCGAAAAAGTTTCGGAATGCGTCCAAATTTATTTTAGTGGGTACTAGAAATGTTATAGGCCTACAGAATTTTTTTTGGATTTAACGGTCGCAGAAAAATGTCTTCATGAATAGTGAAAGTGCTTTTTGGGTTACTTTATGGAAAGCCACCTTTTAGGGCTTTTCCCAAAAGGCTTCTAGAAGGACTTGGGTATCAAGGAACCCCCTGTGGGGGGCCCCCATGAAGGTGGGACGGCCAAGGGTGGAGCTCCTCCATGGAGCTCCACTTGTCATCCTTTTATGCCCTTTATGCCCTTTATGTGTGACATAAAGTGTGGGCATTTTGGGTTTTTCATGTGCCCCCCTAGCCCTTGGGTTTTCCTATAAATAGAGGGGGAGAGGCACTCTCCACACTCACTCTTTCTCACATACAGATGCCATGCATGATCTGGCTTTCTCTCTTCCTCCCAGCGAAATAGTTTCGTAGAGCCGAAAGGTTGTCTGGGTTCCGGTGGGAACTAGTTCTGGACGGCGAAGCCTGCCGGATAGATGACACCGTATCTGTGCAACCCCGTAGAGAGGTCGTAGGTTTGATCTTTTTGCTCGAGGGGCTGTTCGAGGGTCCTCCCGAAGGGCTGTCCAAGTTACTGTCCGAGTTTCGAGGGTCCTCCCGAAGGGCTGTCCGTGACATCGTCCGGGGGACTGTCCAACCGCCTCCCGGATGGCTGTCCGAGGAACTATCCGAGGGGCAGACGAGGGAGTACATCCTCGCAGTTGGGAGGTTGTAAATCCTAGCCGCTGGGATCTGCACCGACGATCAACATCGACTCTACTTTCGCTGCGCTACGAGTCGGTAACGATCAGATCAAACCTTGTACGCATCTCCATAGTGATCCTGGGCGTACTCGCTGTACCGAAATTTTTTGTTTTCTGTCGCGTTCCCCTATAGTGGCATCATGAGCCGTGCTATGCGTAGATGCTGGTTACGATCTAGAATACATAGAGATGTATGGGTGTTGCACAATATAATTTGTAGTAGACGAGTTCTATAACTGAAAATTATTTGTGCGGGTAGCAGATGAAATCTATTACCCGATGTTCTTGTTGCTTCCCTAAAATTTGCGTATTTCTGATCTTGATAGCGGCATGGTGGAGTTTCAGAGTTCTGGCAATCCGCGATCCTGATTGATCAACGAAGTGCTAACAGTTCCTTGAATTCCACCATAGTTAAAAGAAAGATGAAAATTCGCAGACAAAAGGGCAATGCAGATATGATCTGACGGGGGTCATGCGTATGACGAAGTTCAGTATGGGGCTCGAGATTTTATTATCTCGTGTTTCATACGCCCCACAAAGTTAATCTAGCGACTTGAATAATCATGCTTGATGATAAACTGTCAGGCCCATTTCTGGGATAAATCACAGAAGAGCCTCAAGTCATACCAGCCCCAAGATCAACTGGTAGACTTCCTTGATATAGATAACCAGTACAATAATATTACATAGGGGTTGAGCCAGAGTGCTCAACAATTATTTCAAACTTGCCAATATACTATGGTGGTGGAATAATACAGTGGTGTGGTGGTAGAACAATAGTGATTCAATCAAATAAAGTCAAGCGTCAGTGTGAGGCTTGGCTATTTTATTGGTGTAGCGGAAACACAGCGGATGATACATGTGGTAGACTCCAAGACCACAGGTTGACTGACTGGGAACACCTGTAAGCGTCGGGCTCGCTAGCGCAATCTTCTTCCCCAAGCTCGTCCTCCTCCAGGTCTGGCCAATGAAATAGCCAGGGACAAGCCAGTGAGTACGTTTGAATGTACTCGCAAACATTATGAACAAAAGATATACCGAATGCATATGATCATGATGGGTTAAATGATATGCTCATGCTGACTGAAATATAAAACATGGCATGATAAATATTTAGCACGTGCGGAAAAATGAAAGGTTAGTGACAAACCAAGAAAATTAAAAGTGGATAGTCGGGCGAGACGGGACCGCCCGAATAACCAAGAGAAATATCAAACGGGTGTCTAAAAGAGTATCGGGCGAGACGGACCGCCCATGAACTCAAGCGATGCCACGAGTGGTCTTGAAAAGAAATGTCAGTCGGGTGTCTAAAAGTGACACCACGGTAGGTCTTGAAAAGATATGCCAAACAGGTATCTACAAGAGAGTCAGGCGAGACAGGACCGCCCGAGAACTCGAGGGACGCCACGAGAGGTCTTGAAAATAAAACTGGGTGCCCGGGGTAGTCTAGCCAGCCCCTGAGACACTCAGGAAAAATAAAATAAGCGAAATGGGTTAGTCCACAATAATATGCATAGTAACAATAATATTCACAACCTTAATATTCATGATATCAAAAATATCCATGACAGTGTTAGTGATGAAATAATAATATTCTGTAAAATAACTGATGCTCAAATTATTTATTTCCTCCGAAGACCGACACCGGACCGACACTTAACCCTTCCCAGCTAACGTCCTTGACCGCGGACACGGCTATTCGAATAGGTATAACTCTACAGAGGGTGTACTCTTTACCCACGTGTATGAGATTTCTTTAGTCAACACCGTGGCACTGACTAATTCCCACTACGGTCTTTGGGTTGAAAACACACCTGACCAGCACACACCAGAATAACTTTCCGGATGCCAGGAATCACCCAAAGCACCGTTCAAGAAAAACTCTAAGCCGGGGAGAGTACAATCTCGAATAGCATGGGATCACAATATTTATATCGGCGCGCAAACAGGGGTGCTACCCCCTCGGTCCCAGACCGGATACACCCATGCCCCCTGACCTGATGACGGGATTTAGTCCATGGCCGTGGAAACCCTCATCATGGTCCTCTAAGTGGTGTGTACACAGACAGGGGTTAGCAACTTACTAAACCGTACTTCCCTTGCGGGAAGACCCGTGGCAGCACAGTGTTTAGCTAGGTGTGACGGAACAAGACTCGATCTAGGTTGACTCAGGAGGTGTTGATATTATGACAGGCATGTCTCACAAGCCATGGTGACACCGTCGTGTCACAACAGGACCGTGCTCACCAGCACGTCCAAGGCAGGAGCTGCACTCCTGGTTGTCTCACAAATTTTATTCACGGTAGAAATTCACTTGAGTGAAGTGCAAGCAAATGCAAATATGATATGACCATGCCTACAAGCACTATCTCCACACATATGATGCAAACTCAAATCAATGCAAACATGCAATGCAATTCACCATATCCCAGGTTCAAAATGCTTGCCTTGTCCAAAGTAGTCAGAAGAAGAACCCTCAAAATTCCCGGCAAAGTTCCCCTCTTCTTTTTCTGAAAAGTTCAAATTCGAATTCCAATTAAAAATTTGGCAACAGTACCAAAACTTGCCTCAAAATATTTTTAAATAAATACTAAAAAAAACTAGAGAGAAAAATAAGAATTTCAAAAAAAGATTCAACTCAATCAGAGTTGTGGTTTAAAAGTTATTAAACTTTTAAACCCGGGGGGTTTTCTGTAAAAATCCAGTCCCTGAGCTGTTTAAAAAGAAAACACTTCGGGACAAAGTGCGCCTTCCAGCGCAGAAAGCGTAAAAAGCGAAATACGCTTTCTGTTTAAACGGGGAAAATAATAAAACGCTGACGGGTGGGGTCCACCCGTCAGGTTTGAACTTAAACGCGTTCGCGCGCGTTGACAGAAGAGGTGCGGCGATCGCCGGCGTATCCGAGGGCGGCGATGGTGTTGTCGTGCTCGGGGTGGAGTACCGCGTCGGTGGGTGGAGGTAGAGGTCGCCGGAGAGCAACAGAACGGCGGTGAGGTCTACGGCGGCGGACGGCGGTTCGGGTGAAATCGGATCTCGTCGGAGAAGACTTCTTGTGTCAAATTGGAGACGGGGATCGATGAGTGGATGCACAAGATGGCTACTGGTGGATTTTGAGCGGTGGAGGTGGAGTATCGATGACGAATGGATCGTGGGCAGTGGCGGCGGAGCGGTGGTCGGAGAGGTAGAAGATGACCCTCTCGGGGTCGAGGGAGTGGCTTGGCGGTCGATTGGGAGGTGGTGTGGGTGGTACGGGTGATCTGCGGGGTTCGGGAGGCCCTTATATAGGCAGTCCGAGGTGGTCAGTGGCTTGCGGCGGACGCCGGAATTAATTCCGCCGGCGAGGTGGTTAGGAGGCGGTGGTCATGGGCGGCGGGGAGTTAATGAGGGCGGTGGAGTGCTCTGGAAGAGTCGTCGGGGACGAGCTCGATCTCCTTGGCCTCATCCACGGTGAGGCGCCCGTACGGGTGCGGCGGCGATTACCGGCTCCGGCGACTGACAGTGGGCTCCAGAGGGTTTTGGACGGTGTGGTCGGCGCGGAGACACGGAGAGGATCGACGCGTGGAGGAGGATTAGGTGAGGGCGGCAGCAGGAGCAATGAAGATGGCGGGTGCCGTCGAGCCGATCCGCTCGGGTTGCCGCGGATGAGCTCGGTGGTAGCTGCACCGGCCTGCTACTGTTCCGTCGGTGGAGTTACTGACCAGAGGGTTTTACGGCGGCTCAATGATGAGGTGAGGAGGTTTGGATGAGAAGGAGAGCGATGGAGTGAACTATACGGCACCGGTCGCCTCTGCCACTGATCAAGTTCAGTTAACTGAATTTTATTCAGTGATGAACAGTGTGCATGCTACGTGTTTGACGAAATGACAGAGAGAGCTAGGGATTTTAGGATTTTTGAGGAATTTTTGTGGTGAGGTGTTGATGCAAATAAGAGGGTTTGGCAAAGTTTCAGAATTTTTGGAGCTATTAAAAATAGGTTTGTATCAGAAAGATTATTTCTGGTCCAAATTTGAACTGGATGAATTTTGAAAATTTTGAATTGTGGAACCCAATGTTTTTGGTGAAATGGGTTTTGGATACTCTCTAGTTGCTGGGAAAATTTTGGTGGAAGCAGAAGTGTTGTAGAAAATATAGTTCCTTTGCAATCCCAAGGAACCATGAATAAAATAAATTCCACCTTTGGAATTTAATAAATATGATAGAAATATTTTTGTGAGGTGGAAAGGAGTTGGATACTGTCCTAGAATGTGAGGATGACTTGAGGGATAATATAGGAGTGGCAGAAAAATTATAGGAAGAATTTAGAAGTGCTAGAAGGAAGTGAAAAGGCTATTTTCATGGAATAGTTTTAATATTCCAGAAACTTTTCCAAAGAGAAATAATTTTTTTTTCCAAAAATACTTGCCCAATAATTAAATCATCCAAATCAGAACCATTTAAAATTTTGGAAACCCAATTAAAAATAAACAGGAATATTCAGAACAGAAAAAAGAGAAGAAAAAGAATTGGGTCAAAATAATTCAAAGAATTTTCTTTTAATAAAAAGATTTAAAAATTTAGAGAGAAAATTTTGGGGTGTTACATAAACGTTGGTAGCTGCGGTTTGGTTGAAACCTTAGAAGCCACGTAAAATAAAATTTTGCATAAACCGATTAGAGGCGTCTAACTTGGTTTTGCAGGATGTCATGAGATGTGCATGTGATGTGGTATAGCAGTGCTCATATTTAATTTGATTATGTATGAGATGGCTATATAATGTAAATTAACATGACCTGCGTGTCATGATTCGGCATGATGGCTGGAGCCATGTGATTGTCACTTTAATGACCTGCGTGTCAACCTTTTGCAATGCACTTATTTTATTAGCTATAGAGATAGCAATATTATCTGGTGCATCGACAAGGTGGTGGCAAACTTCGCGAAGGGGAACACCGACGCGAATACCGAAGACGAAGAAATAAAGACTTCTCCATCAGAAAGGGCTATACCATATCATGCTATTATGAATTGCCTGACATGTTTATCCCTTATGATGCACCCTTCTTGATTGCGCGGTAGTTGCGTTTATTAGGGTGATCTCTCACAAAAATTTCAAGTAGTTAGTGTTCTCCCAAGTGTAGCACCATCACGGCACCTATCTCTTTGGGGTATCACATGGATACATGGGTACGAACGATTAGAGAAGTGTGAGGCGGGTGAGTTGAGACCTCGCAGCGAGATCACTTGGTTGTCTTGACGTTCCGGAGGATCGTCCTGAGCTCGGAACACGCCCATCGAAAGATGAACAAGAGTCACATAGAGATGTGATTGGCAAGTTGGCCTACCGATTACAATTCTCGTCACTTGAGATGGATACATCCTTGGCGTTGAATTTCAATATGGGTCTTGTATCACTCACAATCAATTATGAGAGATATTGATTTGAGTGGGAGCGCACTGTAGAATTAACTTGTTTAATTCTCGGTGCAATTAATTATGAACTTTGTCTAAGTGAAATTTGCATAATAGTTGTAGAATAATGGCTCGCATTTTCACCTTCCCTATTAAAATTGAATAAGCTGTTTTTTATCTGGTTAAACTTTACGATTGGTAACGTAATGTGAGGATTGTCCTCAAGAGTGCCGAGAAGGACTTTGTCCTATCGCATGCTTTCGGTATTCTCCCGCTAATGCTATGGATGATGTGACTCTCGTCCTTTGATCCAAAAGCTATAATTCCGTTACGGTCAAGTGTAATACGTTTGCTTCCATAAGACCCGAACTTCACAAGTTTGGCATAATTATGTGATATTCATGGAACTGAAAATTATTTTCAGATGGAGAGAAAGGCTAAAAGATATGAGATATCTAAAGCAATGTTTGTTTGCAAAGTATTAGTAAAGTGTTTAGTGGGCATTTGACTGATAGGAGAGGGATCCAGAAGAACGCCTGTCATGTGATGATAGTGAATAAAACAACCACTTAAAGAGAAAGGAAATGTCCGAAGGGTGTTAGTGAGACTTTCACACCTTGGAATTCCGGGGCTAACGTCACTCTTAAAGTTGGGTGCTTCTTCTGAGAGTAGGAGAAATACTGAAAGTTAAACTGTTAGAAGTATAAAGGCAAAAAGAAAGAAGACTGGAATATCCCGGTCATGTATGAATGTCATACAAGTTATTGATGTTTGGAAGGCTGGTCAAAGAAATAGTTCTTGGGAATTGTGATTAAACTGTTAGTCACTGATTCTTGGGTATTGTGATTGACCTTTGATCACAGGAATACCCGTTCGATTGCATTCTCTTGCAACTCGATACAAGAACTACTACGTCCTAAAAGACTTGCCAGTAATGAGGTTTAGGTATGCGCTGGGAACATAGTAAAAGTTGCTATACTCGGTACATTACCTATGTATTTATTTTCATAATTCATTTTAGAGTTTTACACACTCTAGCGCATTGCATAAAGTATCTTGCAAGAAGGTTGTTCATAAGAGAACTTTTGATGTTCGGTGTTATGAATAATATAAGGGCCATACTTTCATTATGAATGAGATGTATGTTATGAATATTGATAATAATACATTACCTCTGTATTTACTTTCATAATTCATTTTAGAGTTTTACACACTCTAGCCCATTTGCATAATGTTTGTTGCAAGAGTGTTGTTCATAAAAGAACAATTGTTGTTCAGTATTGTGAATAACATAAGGGCCATACTTCCATCATGGGATGGGATGTATGTCATGAATATTGATGGTAATATGATACATCCATAACACTGACGCTAAATGTCGCAAGACTAAAAGTATACCACACATGTGAGGCACTGCATTTGGTCACATTGGAGAAACCTGCATGGAGAAATTCCATAATGATGGATTTTGAAGTCGTTTGATTATGAATCATCTGACACTTGCAACTTTCCTCCGAAAAGTGAAGTGATTGAAATACCGTTCACTGGCCATAAGGAACGAGCAAAGAACTTATTGGTGATCATACATCATGATGTGTGTAGTCCAATAAATGTTGTTGCTGGCAGTGGATTTGTCTATCTTCTGAAATGACTCAGGTAGATATATGGATATTTACTTGATGAGACGTAAGTCTGGATCTTTTGAAATCATTCAAAAGGTTTTCAAAAATGAAGTAGAAGTTATAGTAACAAGAAAATTATGTTTCTACAATTAGATTGCGGAAAGGAATATTTTGAGTTACAAGTTTAGCGAATGTCTGATGAGTTGTGAAAAGAGTTTCATAACTTACACCTCCCGGAACACCACTGCAAGTGGAAAGTCCGTGAAGATGTAATCAAACCATTTATGACATGGTAAGATCAAAGATGACATAAATCAATTTGCCATTATCCCTTTTAAAGTAATGCTTTAGAGACTGCGGCTTTTTACACTGAAAAGAGCGCCATCATGTCTGTTGAAATGACGCCATGGTATGGTACGCCCAACCATGTTATATCTTTTCTTAACATTTGGAATATGGGGCATGTGTAAAACATTTACAAACCTATTCCAAATCAGACAAGTGCTACTTTGTAGGTTATCCTAATTTATTGGGAATTCCTCCACCACTATACCGAGGCAAAAGGTTTTGCCACAAAAACGGTATGCTTTTATTGAAAATAGTTCTTGCAAAAAGGTGAGTGGCAGGACAGTGCAACTCGACGAGATAACAGTATCTTCATCATCAGATCAAAGGAAAGGAACCTTGGAAGTGATTCCAGAGTTTCCTACTACGACTGATACGGAAGCCTCTACATGACTTGTATGGACTTCGGTCGAACTTGCAGCTGAACCACGTAGGCAAAACTCGTGCAAACCTCTCAGGTGCGCAAATGAGATATTGTTGTTAGACAACAGTATACCTACGGGAATCAAGGAAGTGATGATGGGCCCTGACTCCGGAATTGGCTAAATGCCAATATAATCCGAGATAGTTTCCATATGAATGATTCAAGATTATATCTTGATAAACCCTTCGAAAGACTTGGAGTCTAACGATCATTAATGGAGCTATAAACTGATGTGGATAAAATGTTTTATCCATAAAGCTTGACTTGTTGCAATGACAAGTTCAAGGAGTTGACTACGATGCGGTTGTCTCACCGTAGCGATGCTAAAAGTCGGTTCGGGTTAAACTAGCATTTAATACATATTTCAATCATGAGATATGAAACATGGATGGCGAAAGAATTTCCATGAAATGGGAATACAAACTAGGACTTGTATGTGATACAGTCCAAAGTATTTTGTCGATCCAGAGGATGCTAGTGAGTATGCAAACTTCAGAGTTCCAGCGATGGACAGAAGAGAGCAAAATGGAGTTGGAATCTTCGTTTTTGATGAAATGGTCAAAAGAGTTTGATTTCATCAATGGATAACGAAGATGCTTGTGGTTACAAGAAAGTAAGTGGGAGCATAACAATATTTCTAAAAACCTTGTGTGCTTGACACATTGTTAATTGGAAATAATATAAATTTCTTGACACGAATTAGAACTTCATTGAAAAATAGTTTTTCGATGAAGTGCTTGGGCTAAATAGCCTTGATATTAGGCATAATTATCTACGATATAGAATTGCCTAATAGGGCTAAAGCCAAAAATACATATTGACAAGATGCTAAAACAGTTTAGCATTAAAAACGCTAAGGAGTGATTCTTGCCGAAGTCACATGGAAAGAGTTTTTGCAAGACTCGGTGTCCCAAAACACTGATGAGCAAAATACATGATGGAGATTCCACACCCTCTTGTGTTTGGATTAATCATGTATTCCATGGTATGTAAAACAACCAGATATGTCCGATACTCCCAAGCTGTTGCGAGTATAGATACCAAAGTGATCAAAGTACTGATCATAGGACAACAATGAAAAAATGTCATTGAGTACTAAAGTAGCACTAATGACATGTTTTCTCGCAAGTAGAGATTATGAAGTGCTCGTTTTAAGTAATTACATCGATACAGTCTTCATCAATTCTCCATGCGATTTTCAATTTAAGTTAAGGGTTTTGTGTAATACACGATATGGTGACACAGTTAGTTGGAAATTGTTCCAAACAGGTTACTGTGGCGAATTCTACAACAAAGGCTAAGTATGTTGAATCATATAGTTCATTCATGAACTTGGTATGGTTCCAAGATGGCTATGGTCAATGGGACACTATTGTAGATAGTTGCTCCATAGCTCAATCTGAGGAATCAAGGTTTGACCAGTGATTCACATATATACAAAGCCAAGTCCACGCAAAATATGAATTTTGTGAAAGTGTGAAAACGCGAGGATATGCAAAGATACACACGGAGCTAAAGTTGTCAGATCCGTTGGACATCAGGCTATACCACAAGCGAAGCATATTTTACACCGGTATGCCATAGGTGTAAAGTGCATTAGCATTGACTAGATAATTGACTCTAGTGCAAGTGGGAGTCTGTAGGAGATATGCCCTAGAGGCAATAATAAATGTTATTATTTATCCCCATGTTCCTAATTATGTTTATATTCCGTGCTATAACTGCTATGGTTCTCGAGTCTGCAATAACCACGAGGCTCGGAGGAAGACTCATATGCACGTGTGGAATAATAAATGGTAAAATGTATTCCTAGTCTGGCCTCTAAGACTAGCTCAAGTGTTGCATGATGGTTCTGTTTTCCTGATCATGGGCATGGCTATGCCGGCAACTTTGAGGGCACAATGTTAGAAGAAAAATTGTGTTGAATCGACCCGAATTGATGTTATGCTATGAGATACATTCGTCACAAGTTAATGGTTAATAACACAGAGATAGTTAACGTTTGCATGATTCCTTAGACCATGAGAGTATCGAGTTTCTTCATGCTTGCTTCATGAACTTTGGGGTTTGTTAAACGTCATCCGTAACTGGGTGGCTATTACGGCGGCTTACGGGTTCATGGAAAAGTATATCAAGGGACTTGATTGCTCAAGATTGGGATTTACTCCTCCGATGATGGAGAGATATTCTTTGGGCCCTCTCGGTGTTATGGTATCCATCATCGTCTGGCCAGACACAATGTGATTCGATCACGGGGATGCCGGAACGCAGAAATGAGAAAAGAGAACAAAACCGGTAACGTGGTAATTGGCATTGTGGACAAGTGTTGATCCACGGGGATGCCAATAAATCTCACCTCGGGTTTTGTAACATATCGCGAAGTAAAAGGAATAGCACACGGCAACTGGAGGTTCACTCGAATATTTATTCGTGTGGGTATAGGGGTCAATATGGGTGTACACGGCTCCGATGTTGATCATTGATCGGAAAGTGTTCCGGTCATGTCTATAGTTCACCGAACCTATAGGGTCACACGCTTAAGGTTCATCTATCTGTTGAATACAAGATAGGGAGTCTGAGAGAAATTCACCGAAAAATTTCGGAGACAACGGAAGAGTTCCGGAGAGAGAACACCGGAATAGTTTCGGTAAAACCAAAAAGTTGTTTCGAAGTATACCATTAAGTCAAATTGGTTTCGGCACACGCCTGGAAATTATTGGAGGGTGTCAGAATTGTTCTTGGAACTTCTGGGAATTTTCCAGAGAAAAAAACCGAAAGTTTTCTGGAACTGCCGGAACCGCTTTGGTTGCTTTTCGCTGAAGAAAATCATTGATCCGAAAAAGTTTTGGAATGCGTCCAAATTTATTTTAGTGGGTACTAGAAATGTTCTAGGCCTACAGAAAAAGTTTCGGATTTAACGGTCGCAGAAAAATGTCTTCGTGAATAGTGAAAGTGCTTTTTGGGTTACTTTATGGAAAGCCACCTTTTAGGGCTTTTCCCAAAAGGCTTCTAGAAGGACTTGGGGATCAAGGAACCCCCTTTGGGGGCCCCATGAAGGTGGGACGGCCAAGGGTGGAGCTCCTCCATGGAGCTCCACTTGTCAACCTTTTATGCCCTTTATGCCCTTTATGTGTGACATAAAGTGTGGGCATTTTGGGTTTGTCATGTGCCCCCCTACCCCTTGGGTTTTCCTATAAATAGAAGTGGAGAGGCACTCTCCACACTCACTCTTTCTCACATACACATGCCATGCATGATCTGGGTTTCTCTCTCCCTCCCAGCAAAATAGTTTCGTAGAGCCGAAAGGTTGTCTGGGTTCCGGTGGGAACTAGTTCTGGACGGCGAAGCCCTGCCGGATAGATGACACCGTATGTGTGCAACCCCGTAGAGAGGTCGTAGGTTCGATCTTTTTGCCCGAGGGGCTGTTCGAGGGTCCTCCCGAAGGGCTGTCCAAGTTACTGTCCGAGTTTCGAGGGTCCTCCCGAAGGGCTGTCCGTGACATCGTCCGGGGGACTGTCCGACCGCCTCCCGGAGGGCTGTCCGAGGGACTATCCGAGGGGCAGACGAGGGAGTACATCCTCGCGGTTGGGAGTTTGTAAATCCTAGCCGCGGGGATCTACACCGACGATCAACATCGACTCTACTTCCGCTGTGCTACGAGTCAGTAACGATCAGATCAAACCTTGTACGCATCTCCATAGTGATCCTGGGCGTACTCGCTGTACCGAATTTTTTTGTTTTCTGTCACGTTCCCCTACAATGATCTCATGCACCCTATTGCATTCTATGGCTCGAATCATTTTTGTTTTCAAGTTAAACCTGACTATAATCAAACTTGAACAAGCTGTTGATCGAGTCATAGTGCCACCGAATCGAGCTCACCAGTGCAACCACACAAGCCGTGCAAGGAGTTGATGTCGACCGGTACTTCATGTTCTAGGCCGTGTCCCAGCAGTGTCCCTGTGGCATGGAGTTCCGCTACCCCGTTGTTCCGCTGCCGAGTAGATGTTTCCACTATCGTTGAGGCCCCAGAGTTGTTTACTAAATAATGTACATAGCGGAGCCGCACCGTGTGTGCCGCTTGGCCTCGCATTCCTATGTAATCATCGAACCTATGTATCCACAAGAGATCAATAAAGCGGTTATGTATGTACCAAGTTGTTGTGTGTTGCCAGAAGACATGATCTCTGGGCTGGCAATGCAAGGTAAATCGGTTGCTCTGAGCCGAGGTGCCACAACGCTTGGTATCAGAGCCGCGCTGACTGTAGGACACCCTAGATAACCGACGCATTAGGAAACGGTAGCTATAAGGTTTGGTGGTGATCTGAGTGTGCATCTGCACTTGGTTGTTGCATTGCATGCATATAGTTTGCTTTTGTTGCTGGTCAGCTAATGTTGTGAGTGTAGATGGCACCAGTTCCGTATCCGTATCATCCTGAGCCGGCACCTTCCACTTTTCTGCGACTTCTTCGCAACGTTTTGCACCAACTCTACCCCGATGGCGACGATCTTGTGTACCAGGTGTATCGAGAGCAGCTTGCCGACGCCGTGTACGAGTACCGTGCGGAGGTCATTATGCACAACAGCACCATGGTGGGCACCTACACCCGCTCCTCCAAGGGCGGGGTTGCTTCTACACCTGACCAGGCGATCCAGTTCGCGGCACTTGAGGCTCTCAACGACCTGCGATACAACGAGATTCAGATGCAGACGCACCCAGGTTTCTATTTCTACCAGTCCCAGTTTGAAACAGGGCGAGTCCGTTTCCCTATCATTGATCCGGAGTGTGACCGTCCAGCTAGCCACCTGTCTCGTTATATAACAGCCGGGTACTGGCTGATCCACATCTTGACTCAGGAGTTAACCCGCACTTGAGACGCACTCGCTGACGCTCGAGCCGCGCTTACTCCTATTTCACTTTCTATTACGCCGCTCATCCCTCCAGTCACTCTACCCCCACCTACTTACGATACATCCGTACCTTCCCTGGGGAAGTCGGATGTCTCGACCATGACTCTCCATGAGTCTCTAGCCGAGTGGGCTTCCCTTCTCGCTACTCCAGCTGCTCCTATGCTAAGGAGCCGTCCTACCCCAGACTCTGAGGGAGAGCCATCCCGTCAGCGTCATCGTGTTTCCTTTGCTCCGGAGGTCTCCATTAGCATCATCAGTTCTGTGACGCCCCCGACTCAATCGTGCACTAATCATACACGCAAATGTGCACAATCAAGATCAGAGACTCACGGGAAGATATCACAACACAACACTAGACAGAAAACAAAGTCATACAGCTTTATATTACAAGACAGGGCCACGAGGGCTCGAATACATAAGTCAGCGAAAGCATCAGTATCTGAGTACAGACATAATTAGACAAGTTTGCCTTAAGAAGGCTGAGCAAAACAACGACATCTAGATCGAAGAGGCGCAGGCCTCCTGCCTGGGAGCCTCCGAACTACTCCTGGTCGTCGGTCTCCACGTAGTAGTACGCTCCATCGGGGTAGTAGTAGTCGTCGGCGGGGGCAGCTGTCTCCTGGCTCTGTCATCTGATCGTAGCAATCGGGTATAGGGGGAAAAGGTAGCAAAGCAACCGTGAGTACTCATCCAAAGTACTCGCAAGACTTACATCAGAACTATACTAGTTATGCATCGGTATCAAATGAAGGGGCTGTATCTGTGGACTAGACTGCAGAAATGCCAGAATAGAGGGAAGGCCTAGCCTATCGAAGACTAGCATCTTGCAGCATTAGAAGAGAACAGAAAAACATACAATAAAATAATAAGTATGTAGTAGCAATGCCCAGAGATCCTTCCTGGACTACCTCGCGAGAAAGCGATCCCGGAGCTATCATATTACTTAAATAACACAAGTATCCAGTTCTAGTTGTAGTAGATCGGGATACAACTCTGAGCGTCCGTTACCGTGGGCACGGCTATTCGAATAGATTAACTTCCCTGCAGGGGTGCACCAACTTACCCAATACGCTCGATTAACTCCGGCCGGACACACTATTCCGGGTCATGTCCGGCCTCGGCTGATCGACACGCCGTAGTCCTACCTAGGCTCAATAGAGAGGCCAGCATGCCGGTCTAAATCCTAAGCACGGAGGGGTCATGGGCCAAACGTCCTCTGCACTCCTGCGCGTTGCGAACGCGGCCGGGACCAAACCTAGCCCATGTATACACACGCAGGCGTTCCAGTTCACCCGAGCGCGCGCCGCACAACTGCTAACGTCTAAAGGGCTTTCAGGAGAATCTTACAACGCCGAGTGCCCATACTTATTCCCGCATGGTAGTCAGTGCGAAAAAGGCCAGAGGCCTACTCATATCACATATGCAAACCCATTAGTGTATTGGGAGCTCGCGGAGACGATCAGTGATCCTGATGCCCCGTCTCGCGGACTTGCGACAAGGGCCAGGCCCATCCCTCTCTAGGGCGGTCTCTGCCTGCCCGGTCGTGCCACGTCATTAACCCTCGTGGGTACCCTCCTAGTCGACCCGACTTATCAAGAGACTGTCGGGAGCTCATGTCCACCTCTACCGGGGTGGTACCACCTGTCCCTTCAGTCCCGCAGTAACAGATAACGGGGAACAGTTAAAGGTAACCGTGTGTGTGTCACATCAAGGGGGAATCTGAGGAATCACCCTCAATGGATTCCTACTCGATGTAACCGTCAAGGTGAACTTGGAGGAATCACCCTCGATGGGTTCACACTTGAGGTGATGCACGACAGAGTCATCATCGGAGGTGGTGAATGAGGAATCACCCTCTGTAATCCACAACCGATTAGCTACACTACAGAGATATCATCAGGAGTGAGGTATGAGGCATCGCCCTCGGCACTCGATAGTAGCTCTGCAGAGTCGTACAACTAAGGGGGTGCGGTGATGTGTTCGGTCTCTGCACGTCGATCACTTTGATCGAAACATCTAGTAGCAAGGCAGGGCAACACGGACAAGGGTGCGGGGCCACTGATGGGTCACTAATCAGTCTATACTAAGCATATAGGATAGCAGGTAAGGTAACAACAGTAGTTACAAAACAGGCTATGCATCAGAATAGGAGCTATTGAATGCAGTAGCAAAATCTAATGCAAGCACGAGAGAGAAAGAATAGGCGATATAGGAATGATCAAGGGGGTTTTGCTTGCCTGGAAGCTCTGCGGCAAGTGGCTGGACATCGGAGGTGTAGTCGTACTCGGGGGCAACATCGGTCTCGGGGTCTACCGGAGAGAAGAGGGGGAGGAAACAAATAAATACTAGCATACAAATGCAGTCACAAAGCATGACACGGCTAAATAATATGCATGGGTGATCTAATGCATCTCTAAATATTTTAGATGATTTAGAAATTTATCTGGAATTATTTAACTGAAGCCATGCACTATTAATCTATCATAAACAGGCGAAAAGTTGCATGTTCACCTACTTAGAGGATTCTAACATGAATGCAAATGACATATTCGGATTCGTTAGATTTTTCTGATCATTTTTCATATAGAAAACATTTTCATCCGAGCTACGATTTAATTTCTATGAATTTCCAAAGTTTTAATCATTTTCTGAAATTCTTGGAATTAGTTTAATTTCAAAAAACACTAAATGCAAATTGCTACGTGCACACAGCAAGTGTACACAACAGAGGGGTTAGTGGCTGACAGTGGGCCAGGCCAGCTGAGTCAGCGGGTCAGCAGTTGACCAGTTAACTGGTCAACTGGGACCCACTGGTCAGTGACTGGGGCTGCCCAGTCAGCTTGTTGACAAGTCAACTCGGCCAATTGGGCCCGTGGGACCCAGCGGCCAGTGACCCAGGGGCGGGCCCCAGGCGGTGCCACGTCGGCGGCGCCGGCGACCCGAAAACGCGGCGGAGGGCCTCGGGCCACGCCGGAATTCGGCCGTAGAGGGCCATTCGCCGCGCGGTTAGTTGAGTTCGAACGCCCGCAGCCTCGGGTTAGCGCGGAAACGGCGTCGGCGTTGAGCAGGGGCGGCGGCGGCGTTCGGGTTAGCACGGGCGTGCATCTAGGGGTCGCTTCCGCCCGTTCTAAGTGGCTAGATGGCCTCCGGGGAGTGCCAGAAACATGACGGGCATCGTGGGATGGCTCGGGCAGCCCTGCTTCGAGCAGGTCGCCGGCCATGGCGCTGCCGAGCTCGGCCTATTGCGGGGACGACGACAGAGCGATCAACGGCGCGAAGTAAAGGAGGGGTCCGACGCGGAAGCTCACCGTGCGGCTCAAGGAGGCCGATGAGTGGTTTAGTAGCTGCAGAACGGTGGTGAATCGAGGCGGAGCTCACGGTGGCCGACGGAGATGCAGACGAAGAGGACGGCGTGGAGGCTGCTCCCCAACGTGAACGGCGCGGCGCTGTCAATGTGGTCGAGCACTGCGGAGCTCCCTGACATGGTGGGAAGGCACGGTGGCAATGGTCGATGTGGTGGTGGCAAGCAACGGCAACGATGACGCTCGGCCGAGGGAGGAGGAGGAGGGGAATGGCGATGGAGAGCGAGGGGGAGCGAGCGGAGGCGTCCAGGGGCTTGAGGGGAGGGGAGGCCTTATCCCCTCGCCCACCTGCCAGCCGCCGTGGCGGCCAGTGGCCGAAGCCGACGCGCTCAGCCACGGCCATGGCGACGTGGGGGAGGGAGCAGGTAGGGGTCGACTGTGGAAGCGGGCTGGGCCGCACTGTAGCCTGGGCCTTAGGCCAGGTAAGCTCCTTCTCTTTTTTCTGTTTCTGTTTTCTCTTTTCTTTTTAAACAGAAACTATTTTTGAAAATTGTGAGCTGCCAAATCATTTTTGTAAAATGTGGGACTAGGCCACATAAATACTTTGTAATATTTGGCATTGCCACAAAAAGTTTGGGAGGCATTTGAATTCATTTGGATTTTTCACAAATGAAAAGGCATTTAAAATTGCTGTTTTGGGACTGATTTAATTGCTATAGCCCAAGTTAGCATTGAAGTGATGTTGTTTTCCTTAACAAACATTTGTTATGGAATATTTGCTAAATGATGGACTATTTTGCAACAATTTTTTTGCAACTTCAATTTCACTTGCAAATTTGAATTGAATTCAGTGATGGAGTTTGAAAGGAGATATGAATCCACTGTGATCAAGCATTGCAAATCAAAGTGACTTAGCATAAACATGAGGATCACTGTAGCTCATTACACCGGGCTGTTACAATTCTCCTCCTCTAAAAGAAATTCTTGTCCCGAGAATTTAGGAGGTAGAAGGGAAAAGATCGGGGTATTCTTCCCGTAGGCGATCTTCACATTCCCAAGTGGCTTCATCTTCAGTGTGATTCGACCACTGCACTTTAAGGAACTTGGTTGCCTTCTGATGGGTTCGACGTTCAGCTTGATCCAGAATGCAGATCAGATACTCCTTATAAGAGAGATCATCTTGCAATTCGAGCATCTCATGATCCACTGCACGCTGCGGGTCCTTGAAGCAACGACGAAGTTGCGACACATGGAAGACATCGTGGATATGAGAGAACTGCGGTGGCAATTCCAATTTATAAGCCACCCATCCACGTTTGGCGAGAATGCGGAAGGGATCAATGTAGCGAGGAGCTAACTTGCCCTTGATTCCAAAGCGATGAGTGACCTTCATAGGAGTGACACGCAGATAAGCTTGTTCACCAGGTTGATAGATCGATCCCCAATGTTTACGATCATAGTTGCTCTTCTGCCGAGACTGGGCCGCCTTGAGATTTTCCCGGACAATACGGACTTGCTCTTCAGCTTGTTAGATAATATCCGGACCAATGAGCGGCCGTTCCCTAGTTTCTGACCAATTCAGAGCGGTTCGGCACTTACGTCCATATAATACCTCGAAGGGTGCCATCTTCAAACTAGCTTGATAGCTGTTGTTGTACAAGAATTCTGCATACGGAAGAGATTCTTCCCACTTCTTGCCAAATGAGATGACACAAGCACGCAACATATCTTTAAGCACTTGGTTAACTCGTTCAACCTGACCTTGGGACTGGGGGTGATAAGCTGTGCTCCAGGTTATATGAGTTTCCATGGCTTCTAGGAAACTTTCCCAGAACTTTGAGATGAAGAGCCTGCCATGGTCTGAACTGATCTCCTTCGGAATACCGTGTTGTGCCACAATTCTGGAGATATACAAATCGGCTAACTGACTAGCAGTAAGTGTCCTCCTTGACTGGCAGAAAATGTGCAACTTTGGAGAATTGGTCAACGACGACAAGAATAGCATCGTGACCCTTTCGGGATCTGGGAAGGCCAGTAATGAGGTCCATTTGAACCTTATCCCATTTCCATTCAGGAATAGGAAGCGGTTGCAGAAGTCCAGCAGGTTTTTGATGTTCTGCTTTGACGCGACGGCAAACGTCACATTCAGAAACATATCGAGCAATGTCCTGCTTCATGTTAGACCACCAGTACCTCTGACGAATGTCTTGGTACATCTTGCTACTACCCAGATGAATAGACAGAGGTGTATCATGTGCTTCTTTCATAACTTTCTCTGTCATATTGTCGAAGTGGGGTACCACAAGGCGATCTTTGAAGAACAAGGCTCCATCCTTATCAAGCGAGAAATCTTTGGCCTTATCCGAGGTAAGCTCACTCTTAATCTGATCAACTTCAGTGTCCTTCTCTTGCGCAGACTTGATAGCTTTCTCGAGAGTCGGTTCCAAGACAAGGGTATTAAGAGAACCCCGTGGAACAATAAGAAGGTTCAACTTACGGAATTCTTTACAGAGAAGAGGTTGATCTTGCTGAACCATGAGGTTGTTGCAATAAGACTTGCGACTCAAAGCATCGGCCATAACACTAGCCTTACCAGGGGTATATGAAATACCGCAGTCATAGTTTGTAATTGTTTCCAACCATCGTTGCTGACGGAGATTCAGATCCGGCTGAGTATACAAATACTTCAGACTTTGGTGATCAGTGTAGATCTCACAACGATTACCGAGAAGGTAATGTCGCCACAACTTCAGTGCATAGAAAACTGCAGCAAGTTCGAGATCATGAACTAGGTAGTTCTCTTCATGAGGACGCAACTGGCGAGAGGCATAAGAAATTACTTTGCGCTCTTGCATAAGGATAGAGCCTAATCCTTGATGAGATGCGTCGCAATAAATGACGAATTCCTTGTGAGAATCCGGAGGAGCAAGCACTGGGACAGATGTCAGCTTGTCCTCGAGTGTCTAGAAACTTTGCTGACATTTTTTTGTCCACTCAAACTTAACGCCCTTCTGAAGTAGATTAGTCAAAGACTTGGCAATCTTGGAGAAGTTCTCGACAAAACGGCGGCAATAGCTGGCGAGTCCGAGAAAACTTCTGACTTGCTTGACATTCTTCGGGGGAGTCCAGTCAAGAATAGCCTGAACTCATTCTGGGTTGACTGCAATACCATCCTTGGAAATCACATGACCAAGATCGGTCACTTCATATAACCAGAATTCACATTTGGAATATTTGGCATATAGCTGATGCTCTCGAAGCTTTTCCAATACAAGATGAAGATGTTCAGCATGTTCTTCTTTATTCTTGCAAGGATATCATCCAGATAAATCGTGACGAACTTGTTGAGGTAATCCATGAAGATATAATTCATCAGTCGAGAGAACGTTGTTGGAGCATTGGTTAAGCCAAATGACATGACGGTGTACTCGTATGAGCCATAACGAGTAACGAAAGCGGTCTTCGGAATATCCTCTTCACGAACTCGGATCTGGTGGTAACCCAACCTCAGATCGAGTTTTGAGAATATTGAGGAACCAGCAAGTTGATCATACAGATCGTTGATCCGGGGAAGCGGATATTTGTTCTGAAAGGTTGCCTGGTTGATAGGTCGGTAATCTTGGACCAACCGGTTCATACCATCCTTCTTCTTAACAAAGAGAGAAGGTGCTCCCCAAGCAGAGGAACTTGGACGAATGAAACCCTTGCGGAGTGATTTATCGATTTCCTCCTTAAGTTCAAGGAGTTCATGCGGCAGCATCTTGTAGGGACGCTTCGCAATAGGAGTAGTGCCTGGTTTCAAGTCGATGACAAATTTGATAGCTCTAACAGGGGGTACTCCTGGAAGTTCTTCTGGAAAGACATCTTGGAAGTCGCGAACGACTGGAACGTTTTTGATTCCCTCAAGAGGTGAAGCGTTTAACGCATTCAAGGAATAAATCTGGGCTTCGACATTTCGAATAAGACGAGCATAGTAGTTCACTATCTCATCCAAAGGATGTAGGAGTTGGACGGTTTTAGTGGCACAATCGATTGAAGCAGTATGAGCTTTCTACCAATCCATTCCCAGTATGTGGTCAATATTGGAAGACTTCAAAATAATGGGAAAAGCATGGAACTCCAACCCTTCAATTGTTGGAAATATGCCCTAGACAAAAATAATAAAATGGTTATTATCATATTTCCTTGTTCATGATAAAGGTTTGTTATTCATGCTAGAATTGTATTGACCGGAAACTTAAATACATGTGTGGATACATAAACAAATACCGTGTCCCTAGTGAGCCTCTAATAGACTAGCTCGTTGATCAAAGATGGTTAAGGTTTCCTAACCATAGACATGAGTTGTCATTTGATAACGGGATCACATCATTAGGAGAATGATGTGATGGACAAGACCCAACCGTAAGCTTAGCACCAGATCGTTTAGTTTATTTGCTACAGCTTTCTTCATGTCAAGTATCTGTTCCTTAGACCATGAGATCGTGCAACTCCCTGACACCGGAGGAATACTTAGTGTTTATCCAAACGTCACTTCATAACTGGGTGATCATAAAGGTGCTCTACAGGTATCTCTAAAGGTGTTTGTTGGGTTGGCACGAATCGAGACTGGGATTTGTCACTCTGTATGACGGAGAGATATCTCTGGGCCCTCTCGGTAATACAACATCATAAAGAGCTTGCAAGCAATGTGGCTAATGGGTTAGTCACGGGATCTTGTATTACGGAACGAGTAAAGAGACTTGCCGGTAACGAGATTGAACTAGGTATGGAGATACCGATGATCGAATCTCGGGCAAGTAACATATCGCCGGACAAAAGGAATTGCATACGGGATTAACCGAATCCTTGACATCGTGGTTCAACCGATAAAAGATCTTCGTGGAATATGTAGGAATCAATATGGGCATCCAGGTCCCGCTATTGGTTATTGACCGGAGAGGTGTCTCGGTCATGACTACAAGATTCCCGAACCCGCAGGGTCGCACGCTTAACGTTCATTGACGCTAGAGTAGTATTGGGATATTTGATGATTGGTAACCGAATGTTTTTCGGAGTCCCGGATGAGATCTCGGACATCACGAGGAGTCTCGGAATGGTCGAGAGGTAAAGATTTATATATGGGAAGTCATATTTTGGGTTCCGGAAAAAGGTGCAGTTTTTTCGGTATTGTACCGGGAAGCTTCCAGAAGGTTCCGGAGGATTCCGGAGGGGTCCGGAAGTCCACAAGTGGGTCCACCACGTCCCAAGGGCTGGCATGGACTGAGGGCAGGTGCCCTAGCCTTATTGGGCTAGGCGCACCAAGTCCTCAAAAGCCCATGTGGCTAGGGAAGGGAAAAAAAGGGGAGTCCTAGTAGGAATAGGATTGGACTTGGAGTCCAAGTCCTCTCCCCCTTGGCTGTACCCTAGGGCTTGGAGGTGCTGTTCCCCACGCCCCTCCACCTATATATAGAGGGGAGGGGGCGCCCCAAGAGGACAGACCAAGCCCTTGGCGCCCCTCTCTCTCTCGTTACTCCGTAGCTCCTCCGTCCTCGTTCTAGTAGCGCTTGGCGAAGCCCTGCTGAACTAGCTCCACCACCACCATCACCACCACGCCGTCGTGCTGGTTGTGATCCCATCTTATTCTCCACCTTCTCTTGCTGGATCAAGGAGGAGGGGACGTCATCAAGCCACACGTGTGCTAAACTCGGAGGTGCCGTCCGTTCGGCACTAGATCGGTTGGATCGTGATGGGATCGCGAAGAGTACGACTACGTCAACCGCGTTATATACGCTTCCACTTTTGGTCTACGAGGGTACGTAGACACACTCTCCTCTCTCGTTGCTATGCTTCTCCTAGATAGATCTTGGGTGTTCGTAGGAATTTTTTTGATTTTCATGCTTCGTTACCCTATAGTGGCATAATAAACTAGGTCTATGCATAGATGTATATGCACGAGTAGAACACAAAAGTTGTGGGCGTTGATGCTCAAATTGCTTACCTCTCTTGTCTTATTTGGATTCAGCGGTATTGTGGGATGAAGCGGCTCGGACCAACCTTACATGTCCTTGCACATGAGACCGGTTCCACCGACTAACATGCAACTTGTTTTGCATAAGGTGGCTAGCGGGTGTCTGTCTCTCCTACTTTAGTTGAATCTAATTTGCATAAGGCGGTCCTTATAGAAGGTTAAAAGGCCACTTGATTATCACCGTTGAGGCTTTGCGTAGGTAAGAATGGTTCTTGCTAGTTGCCCATAGCAGCCACGTAAAATTTGCAACAACAAAGTAGAGGACGTCTAACTTGTTTTTGCAGGGCATGTTGTGATGTGGTATGGCCAAAACGTGATGTGATATAGGTTGATGTATGAGATGATCATGTTTTGTAATAGGTTCACGACTTGCATGTCGATGAGTACGGCAACCGGCAGGAGCCATATGGTTGTCTTTAATTTATTAATCGCCATGTAATTGCTTTACTTTATCGCTATGCGTTAGCAATAGTTGTAGAAGCAATAGTTGGTGGAGACGACCACGTGACGACATGATGATGGAGATCATGGTGTCATGCCGGTGACGATGGAGATCATGCCGGTGCTTTGGAGATGGAGATCAAAGGCACGAGATGATAATGGCCATATCATGTCACATATTGATTGCATGTGATGTTTATCCTTTTTATGCATCTTATTTTGCTTAGAACGACGGTAGCAATATAAGATGATCCCTTCACTTAATTTCAAGAAATTGTGTTCTCCCTAAGTATGCACCATTGCAAAAGTTCGTCGTTTCGAAGCACCTCGTGATGATCGGGTGTGATAGACTCTACGTTCGCATACAACGGGTGTAAGCCAGTTTTACACATGCAGAATACTTGGGTTAAACTTGACAAGCCTAGCATGTACAGACATGGCCTTAGAACACAGGAGACCAAAAGGTCGAACATGAGTCATATAGTAGATATGATCAACATGGAGATGTTCAACATTGATGACTACTCCATCTCACGTGATGATCGGACATGGGTTAGTTGATTTGGATCATGTGTCACTTAGAGAACTTGAGGGATGTTGATTTAAGTGGGAGTTCATTAGTAATTTGATTAACTGAACTAAATTATCATGAACATAGTCTTAACTGTCTTTGCAAAATTTGTGTTGTAGATCAATGGCCCGCACTGTAGTTCCCCTGAATTTTAATGCGTTCCTAGAGAAAGCTAAGTTGAAAGATGATGGAAGCAACTATGCGGACTGGGTCCGTAACTTGAGGATTATCCTCATTGCTGCATAGAAGGCTTATGTCCTTGATGCACCGCTAGGTGATGCACCCCCTCCAGCGTCGTTTGTGGTTGTTGTGAACATCTGGCAGGCACGTTCTGATGACTACTCGATAGTTCTGTGCGCCATGCTTTACGGCTTAGAACCGGGGCTCCAAAGATGTTTTGAGCACCACGGAGCATATGAGATGTTCCAGGAGCTGAAATTGGTATTTCAAGCTCATGCCCGGGTCGAGAGGTATGACATCTCTGACAAGTTCTTTAGCTGTAAAATGGAGGAGAACAGTTCTGTTAGTGAGCATATACTCAGAATGTCTGGGTTGCACAACCGCTTGACTCAGTTGGGAGTTAATCTTCCAGATGACTTGGTTATTGACAGAATTCTCCAATCACTGCCACCAAGCTATAAGGGCTTTGTGATGAACTATAATATGCAAGGGATGGAGAAAACACTTCCCGAGCTCTTCGCGATGCTTAAGGCCACGGAGGTAGAAATCAAGAAGGAGCATCAAGTGTTGATGGTTAAAAAGACCACTAGTTTCAAGAAAGGCAAGGGAAAGAAAGGGAACTTCAAGAAGAACGGTAAAGGACGAGGTGACGAGTGCTTCTACTGCAAGGGGAATGGTCACTGGAAGTGGAACTACCCCAAGTACTTGGCAGATAAGAAAGCTGGCAACGTTAACAAAGGTATATTTGATATACATGTTATTGATGTGTACCTTACAAGTGCTCGTAGTAGCGCCTGGGTATTTGATACTGGTTCGGTTGCTAATATTTGTAACTCGAAACAGGAGCCGCGGAATAAACGAAGACTGGCTAAGGACGAGGTGACGATGCGCGTCAGAAATGGTTCCAAGGTTGATGCGATCGCCGTCGGCACGCTACCTCTACATCTACCTTCGGGATTAGTTTTAAACCTAAATAATTGTTATTTGGTGCCTGCGTTGAGCATGAACATTATATCTGGATCTTGTTTATTGCGAGACGGTTATTCATTTAAGCAGAGAATAATGGTTGTTCTATTTATATGAGTAATATCTTTTATGGTCATGCACCCCTTGTGAATGGTTTATTCTTGTTGAATCTCGATCGTAGTGATACACATATTCATAATATTGATGCCAAAAGATGCAAAGTTAATAATGATGGTACCACATATTTGTGGCATTGCCGCTTACGTCATATTGGTGTAAAATGCATGAAGAAACTCCATGCCGATGGACTTTTGGAATCTCTTGATTATGAATTATTTGAGACATGTGAACCATGCCTCATGGGCAAGATGACTAAAACTCCGTTCTCCGGAACAATGGAGCGAGCTAGTGAGTTATTGGAAATAATACATACTGATGTATGCGGTCCAATGAGTGTTGAAGCACGCGGTGGATATCGTTATTTTCTTACCTTCACAGATGATTTGAGTAGATATGGGTATATTTACTTAATGAAACACAAGTCTGAAACATTTGAAAAGTTCAAGGAATTTCAGAGTGAAGTGGAAAATCATCGTAACATGAAAATAAAGTTTCTACGATCTGATCATGGAGGTGAATATTTGAGTTACGAGTTTGGTATGCATTTAAGACAATGTGGAATTGTTTCACAGCTCACGCCACCTGGAACACCACAGCGTAATGGTGTGTCCGAACGTCGTAATCGTACTCTATTGGATATGGTGCATTCTATGATGTCTCTTACCGATTTGCCACTATCGTTTTGGGGTTATGCATTAGAGACAGCCGCATTCACTTTAAATAGGGCACCGTCTAAATCCGTTGAGACGACACCGTATGAGTTGTGGTTTGGCAAGAAAGCTAAGCTGTCGTTTCTTAAAGTTTGGGGATACGACGCTTATGTCAAGAGGCTTCAGCCTGATAAGCTCGAACCCAAAGCGGAGAAGTGCGTCTTCATAGGATACCCTAAAGAGACAATTGGGTATACCTTCTACCACAGATCCGAGGGCAAGATCTTTGTTGCCAAGAATGAGTCCTTTCGTGAGTGGGAGGAAAGTAGAACTTGATGATGTAATCGTACCTTCTTTCGAATTGGAAGGTAGCACATCATAGAAAATAGTTCCCGTGATGTCTACACCAACCGAAGAGGAAGCTAATGATGATGATCATGAAACTTCGGATCAAGTTACTACTGAACTTCGTAGGTCTACCAGGTTACGTTCCGCACCAGAATGGTACGGTAATGCTGTCCTGGAAGTCATGTTGTTAGACAACGGCAAACCTACGAACTATGAAGAAGCTATGCTGAGCCCAGATTCTGACAAATGGCTTCAGGCCATGAAATCCGAGATAGGATCCATGTATGAGAACAAAGTATGGACTTTGGTGGACTTGCCCGATGATCGGCAAGCCATTGAGAATAAATGGATCTTTAAGAAGCAGACAGACGCTGATGGTAATGTCACCGTCTATAAAGCTCGACTTGTCGCAAAGGGTTTCCGAGAAGTTCAAGGGGTTGACTACGATGAGACTTTCTCACCCGTAGCGATGCTTAAGTCTGTTAGAATTATGTTATCTATTGCCGCATTTTATGATTATGAAATCTGGCAAATGGACGTCAAAATGGCATTCCTTAACGGGTTTCTTAAGGAAGAATTGTATATGATGCAACTAGAAGGTTTTGTTGATCCTAAGGATGCTAACAAAGTATGCAAGCTCCAGCGATCCATCTATGGACTGGAGAAAGCATCTCGGAGTTGGAATATACGCTTTGATGAGGTGATCAAAGCTTTTGGTTTTATACAAACTTACGGAGAAGCTTGTTGATGGTGTCCTGGACTAGGGGGTACTCACCACGTCATCTCCGACCAGTTGGGTCGGGCCGAGGACCCCCATGGCGGTTCACTAATGGGCTACTTCGGGCAGTCCATGCCGTATACAAGGAGATTTCCACAAGACTTGGCGTACAAGACGAGGACTCCTGTTATCGTAGGCCTATGGCGCATTATATAAGCCAAGGCCAGGCTAGTTGATAGATCATATTCAAGATCATCTCATATTCATTAGAACAATCTCGTGGTAGATACATCTACTCTGTACTACACCCCATATGAATACAATCAAAAGCAGGACGTAGGGTCTTATCTCTCCGAGAGAGCCCGAACCTGGGTAAAATCCTGTGTCCATGTTACCATCGCTCCAAGACGCCTAGCTTAGGACCCCTACTATGAGATATGCCGGATTTAGAACCGACATTGGTGATTTCATTGAGAGCCTGCTGGGTAGTCGGCGCGGTGCGATGGGAATTCGGATCGGCTCCACCGCGATCTACGTGTCGGAACCAAGCTATATCGTCAACGCCGGCATCTTCCTCGCCGGTCGACTGGTCACCTCGGCTGGACCGAGGACTAGGCTTCTCTTCGGATCGTCAATATCGGACGGATGTCTTCATCATCATCAACTCCGATCTCATCTGGGATCATGGAAAAATCGTCCATGCAGCTTGGGGGCTCAACATCAACATTGCCCTCGCGCGATCATGCAGTTTTTTTCTGGACAGCGGATTCGTGTTCGCCATCCCCACCTCCTCGAGCATCGCTTTGAAAATTGCTTCAGTGAAATTGTGCGTAATTTAGTATATAATGACCCTGTAAAATTTCATCGCGTTCCGATGGAGGAGTCTCCGGCAATCTCCGATATACCGGAGCCCTGTCGAATCTGGACGGGAATCTGGACGAGTTTGGGGCGAGGAGTCTAGCACTTAGCTCGGACATCTTTTGGAAGATCCAACCGTTCACCGGCTGCGGAATTCTCATATTGATCACCCCTCAAAATTTCAGCTCGATCCGACCGTTCGAACTCCAGGAAACATCCGATTAGTGCATCAATTTTCGGATCTGTTTTCTGCGCGAAAACGAATCCGACCCGAGTTCGTCTTTTTCATGAATAGGTTATCGGACGTCCTTTTTTGAAGGAAATTTTCTATGGAGTATTGTGTTTTATTCTCAAAGCATGTGCCTACAAATTTTAAAACCTTTTCCAAGGTAATCTTCACCGTCGTGTTGGTGTCAAACCAGCCCGACAACATTGTTCCACGGCTGCCGACCTGTGCTAGATCGTCGCTTCATCGAGCCGGCGACGACCACCTCGGATCATCACCTCGGCGAGCCGACCTAGAGTTCGGCATCGTGAAGTACAAATAATCGTTAAGACAAGATCGGCGCCCCATGGATTGCACGGGTCGGGCGCGCCGGCATCGCCGCGCGGTCACTTCCTAAGCCGGCATTGACCGCGTCACAAGTTCCGACCTGCGTCGGCATCGCCGCGCCTTTGCTTCTTCAAGACGATGTCCACCACGCCGACCTGCTTCGACACCTCGGCTGGCATGGGGGCTGCAACGTCACCTTACCGACTTGCTCCGTTAGCTCGGCTAGACCGGGGGCTTCGCCATCTCTTCATTAACCTACTCCGGGGAATTCGACGTCACCAGCCGATCTGCTTTGTCACCTCGGTTGGACCAGGGGCTCCACCTCGCCACATCGACCGTGCTGCATCGCCACCTCATCAAGCCGAGCTCTTCGCTCAGGCACCTCGAGACCGGCTTGGGGGCCGGGATCGCGACCCGCCACAAGCTCGGACCGCGTCATCAACACCGAGCACATTAACCAGCTAATTCGCTTTCATGCCCAACTTTTTTCAATTTTTTAATTTTTGTTCGGCTCGACCGAGCTTTATATTTGTGTTCGGTTCAATCGTGCTCAAAAACATTGTTTGTCAAAAACAACTTCTTTTACCCAAGTTAACTGGGGGCTCTTAAATTTATATGAGCCGTTTTATAATAAATTGTGTTTTCTTCTAAGTCGTTGCAAAGTCTTTTTCTACCGCTCCTTTCTCGACTCGAGTATGCGGTCAATAGCCAGATAGCCTGGTTTCTCTCTAAAGCCGCTCGAGTTTAGTTCGCTAAACTGGCCTGAGAAGCACTCCGCCTTTGGGATAGGAGGTTGAAGCCGAAGGCTGACCCGCTTGAAGTCTTGAGATCGGATGTGTCATGTTAAAGCATGACGGAAGCATAAATTAATTTTAAGACCAATTTTTGGATTGGCACCAAAAAACTTGATTTACTTCGGACGTAAAGTTTTCGCATAATTTTTTTGGTTTTCCGAGCTTATGAAGCTTTTAACCTATTTGTATATTTTTTTCTAGGAGGTGGGACATCCTCTTGACTGAGGTGCTGTCCATAATAATTCGGCTCGGGAAATCTTTTCCGACCCGTAGTTCGGCAACTTCCCTGCCGAGCTGCACCTCGGCACACCCGAACACTCCAAACACTAGGGGCTAGTTACTTGCCCCCACAGTCAAGCTCCTATGACTAAGTGAAAGTTATAAAGCCTGCATATCTGATTGCCTCGTTTCCGCTAACACAACCGCCTCCGGGCACCGAGACGTCGGCTAAGGGTTGTCTTGTTAGTACGGAAACACCCTGCGTAGCATCTACAAAGGGGTGGAAGCCGACGAAGGGCCACTTTTAGATTATAAACAGTCGCAACAGAGTCAAAATAACATACAGCATAAAGCTGCAAATACAGCGTAAAAGCTGCCTATCACAACATGTGTCGAGGGTTCCTTGAGGCACCTCGGCACGGTTACGTCGGGACTCCTGGAGAGCCCAACATATCATCAGCGTTTGTATTGGATATACGAGCGCTGCCTTCCGTAATCATCGTTATAAAGCCATAAATATGCATCAATTTGACTTAAGATTTTGGCCAAGCTGGGTTGCCTGGCTCCTGTGCTTACCCCCTACGTTCCCGATTGTTCGGCTAGGAGGTAAAGGGAGCACCTCTGTGATTGTCGCTACCGGGTCATTCGGGTTCGTACCTCAGACGGGTGAAGCCGAAAGCTAGCTATCTCAAGAATATAATTGGTCGGCAATGACGGAAGTGAAAATCTCGGTTTTTTTAGAGCCAAATACTTCGGGAATTTTCCCCGAATTAATCTTTCCTATTTTCTCCCACTTAGATCGGAGGTGAAGTTACATAATCATGGTTAGCATGATAACCTGAGAAAAGGAACCTATAAAGGAAGTATTTTTCTCAGAAGATGTTTCTTACGTTAAATAGTAATATAACATATCTCTCTGCGTACCTTTGTTTATAAAACCATATGGCCGGATTGCCTTGTTTGCAGTAAATCTTTGCACTTATAAAGGCTTTATAAAGTAGGACAAACACTCCTCGGCTGCTAGCCGAGGAGGTTGAAGCCGATGGTCGGTCAACAAAGTTTTGTACAATGCGGATCCGAGCATTAATGATGTAAAGTACTTGGATACATAGAATCATTACACAAAAATTGTGATTACAGTCAATTTACTCCAGATATCGATCCTTAATTCGGCCACCCTTGCCCAAATTAAGGCTCGGGGGCTACTGGGCTTTGCGCTTCTTAATTAAAAGCCATTAAAGGGGTACATCGATCCCCTGATCTGGTGTTGCCACCCGACCAGTGGCTCTGGGGCTACTGCATTGACGATTCAATCCAGAAAATATAAGTGCAATACAGTTTCCGAGGAGATTATGATCCTTGGGTTGGTCGGCCGCACCCAACCTGAGTCTCGAGGACTATGCACACCGCGTTTCCGTTCCTAAGTATGCTGCCGAGCTAGGAGTTGATCCTCAGGCCGATTTCGCGAATCGACCTGAGTCTCAAGGGCTACTGGGATCAGCGGTTTTTTGTTATCCTTCAGGCGCATCTCGGATTTTTTAAGCCGACACGCACCTTGAGGGCTACTGGTTATACATCTCGTCAGAGAATAAAATTTCACCACCTCGGAAGCAATCCGGCATACAGCTCGGATGTGAGTGGTTGGCTCCCTAGAGGGCTTTTCCAGCATTAAGTTCGGTTGAAATCCTTCAACTTTTTCAAGACTGAGGAAATCTATTACACCTCGGATACAGACCGACATTGGAGCTCGGCTGCAAAAAGACACCTCGGATGCAGTCCGGCGATGGACCTCGGACGCAAGAGGACACCGCTGCACGGGAAAAAGCTTCAAACCCAAGGTGTGGCGTAAAAAATAACAAGGCATTGATAAAGGCCAGGAACTAAAAGGGGCTCCTCGGATGCCCGACGTGTGAACTCCTCGGATACCCGACATGTGGACTCTTCGGATACACCTCGGCGATCCTCGAGATCGGGGATGACAAAACTTGTTGAACCAGCTTTCAAGACCGACGACCGAAGACGAAGAATAGTTCAGAAAAACCGAGGAGCGTCCCCAACTTGAAGACCGGTTCAAGGGGCTACTGATGGTGTCCTGGACTAGGGGGTACTCACCACGTCGTCTCTGACCAGTTGGGTCGGGCTGAGGACCCCCATGGCGGTTCACTAATGGGCCACTTCAGGCAGTCCATGCCGTATACAAGGAGGTTTCCACAAGACTTGGCGTACAAGACGAGGACTCCTATTATCGTAGGCCTATGGCGCATTATATAAGCCGATGCCAGGCTAGTTGATAGATCATATTCTAGATCATCTCATATTCATTAGAACAATCTCGTGGTAGATACATGTACTCTGTACTACACCCCATATGAATACAATCAAAAGCAAGACATAGGGTATTATCTCTTCGAGAGAGCCCAAACCTGGGTAAAATCCTGTGTCCATGTTACCATCGCTCCAAGACGCCTAGCTTAGGACCCCTACTACGAGATATGCCGGATTTAGAACCGACACTTGTATTTACAAGAAAGTGAGTGGGAGCTCTGTAGCATTTCTAATATTATATGTGGATGACATATTGTTGATTGGAAATGATATAGAATTTCTGGAAAGCATAAAAGGATATTTTAATAAGAGTTTTTCAATGAAAGACCTCGGGGAAGCTAATTATATATTGGGCATCAAAATCTATAGAGATAGATCAAGACGCCTAATAGGAATTTCACAAAGCACATACCTTGACAAAGTTTTGAAGAAGTTCAAAATGGATCAGTCAAAGAAAGGGTTCTTGCCTGTATTGCAAGGTGTGAAGTTGAGTAAGACTCAAAGCCTGACCACGGCAAAAGAAAGAGAAAGGATGAAAGTCATTCCCTATGCTTCAGCCAGAGGCTCTATAATGTATGCCATGCTGTGTACCAGATCTGATGTGTGCCTTGCCATTAGTCTGGCAGGGATGTACCAAAGTGATCCAGGAGTACATCACTGGACAGCAGTCAAGAATATCCTAAAGTACCTGAAAAGGACAAAGGATATGTTTCTTGTTTATGGAGGTGACGAAGAGCTCGTCATAAAGGGTTACGTCGATGCTAGCTTCGACACAGATCCGGATGACTCTAAGTCTCAAACCGGATACGTATTTATATTAAATGGTGGAGCGGTCAGTTGGTGCAGTTCCAAGCAGAGCGTCGTGGCGGGATCTACATGTGAAGGGGAGTATATAGCTACTTCGGAAGCAGCGCAAGAAGGAGCCTGGATGAAGGAGTTCATATCCGATCTAGGTGTAATACCTAGTGCATCGGATCCAATGACTATCTTTTGTGACAACACTGGAGCTATTGCCATTGCCAAGGAGCCCAGGTTTCACAAGAGAACCAAGCACATCAAGCACCGTTTCAACTCCATTCGTAATTATGTTAAGAATGGGGACATAGAACTTTGCAAAGTACATACGGATCTGAATGTAGCAGACCCGTTGGCTAAACCTCTTCCACGGGCAAAACATGATCAACACCAGGACTCCATGGGTGTTAGATTCATTGCAATGTAAACAAGATTATTGACTCTAGTGCAAGTGGGAGACTGTTGGAAATATGCCCTAGAGGCAATAATAAAATGGTTATTATCATATTTCCTTGTTCATGATAAAGGTTTGTTATTCATGCTACAATTGTATTGACCGGAAACTTAAATACGTGTGTGGATACGTAAACAAATACCGTGTCCCTAGTGAGCCTCTACTAGACTAGCTCGTTGATCAAAGATGGTTAAGGTTTCCTAACCATAAACATGAGTTGTCATTTGATAACGGGATCACGTCATTAGGAGAATGATGTGATGGACAAGACCCAACTGTAAGCTTAGCACCAGATCGTTTAGTTTATTTGCTACAGCTTTCTTCATGCCAAGTATCTGTTCCTTAGACCATGAGATCGTGCAACTCCCTGACACCGGAGGAATACTTAGTGTGTATCCAAACGTCACTTCGTAACTGGGTGATCATAAAGGTGCTCTACAGGTATCTCTAAAGGTTTTTGTTGGGTTGGCACGAATCGAGACTGGGATTTGTCACTCCGTATGACGGAGAGATATCTCTGGGCCCTCTCGGTAATACAACATCGTAAAGAGCTTGCAAGCAATGTGGCTAATGGGTTAGTCATGGGATCTTGTATTACGGAACGAGTAAAGAGACTTGCCGGTAACGAGATTGATATGAATGAATGCGATGCTCCTGAATCAAATAAAACAGAAGCTGGTACTGAATTAACAAGAAGAGTACCCATCACAGTAGCAGGTTGGTGTTGAGCTTCATTCATGTCAACATGGTAAGCTTGACGAGGACCATAAGGTCTGGCATTATTGTTGCGGGGCTGCTTGTTACCACGGCCATTGCCACGGCCAGTTGAAGGATGTGCAAGCTGATTCTGATTCTGACGACAATCTTTGGCACGGTGACCTGGACGGCCACACTGAAAGCACAGTCCGTCATTGGAACGGGGAGCAGGAGCTCGGAGTAGTGGAGCTTGAGGTCTTGGCTGCCTCGGTGGTGGAGGAGGCAGACGAGGTGCAACATAGGATGGCCTTGGTGCCGGTGCAGTTGGACGGTACAAGCTGTGAGGAATCCATATCCGGCGCTTCTGTGATGATGAGCCCAAAGATGAGCCAACGTCACAGTTGCGCTTGAGTGCTTCCTTGTGTTCCTTCAGACCAGTCTCAACCTGAATGGCCTTGTTCACTAGGGTAGCGAAGTCAGCGAAGTCTTGAACAAGGAGCGCGAGCTTGATATCAGGGTTAAGTCCTTCACGGAACTTCTCCTGTCTGCGAGCATCAGTAGCGATATCTTCTTCAGCATAGCGAGACAGATCCAGTAACTCCCGCTGATAGACATCCATAGTTTTGCTACCCTGAGTGAGGTTGCGGAACTCACGCTTCTTCCTGTCCATGATTCCTTGAGGAATGTAACGGGCACGGAAGGCAGCTTGGAACTCCAGCCAGGTAATGATGGTTCCAACAGGCAATGTACGCCTGCGACTGTCCCACCATTGAGCAGGGGGACCCTTCAGGAAGTAGGATGCAAAGGTGACAAAGCTGGCAGGGGCAACATTAGCTGACTCCATCTCATAAGTGATGTCGCGGAGCCAGTCATCAGCATCAAGAGGCTGAGTTGAGTTGCGAAAGATAGCCGGGTTGAGGCGCACAAAGTCTTGCAGACTTATTGAGGCTGGCTACTGATTAGCATTCGGACGTGGAAACTGATCCATTATCCCTTGCATGAATTGGCGATTCAGCTCAAACTGTTGCATCATTCCGGCCATATAGTCGGGCGGTGGTGGATGATCAGCACCATGGCCACGACCTCCTGGTCTAACCATCCTGCTAAAATTTAACAGGGGGTAGTTTAGCAACAAGTACTTGCAGATGTATGGAATCATTCATGAAGTAACATGCACAATAAAGGAAGTGAAATAGATACATCACAATAGTCAAACATGACATATAGATCCATACATAGAGTCGATTACAAGCCGGCATTACGAGTTCGGAAAAGGAAAAAAGCTAGACATACTAGGCGGCACGCAGGCACGCGGTGGAGGGATACAACAACGGAACATAGCGATAGATACATCAACGTCGGGGAAAACCACTGAAGCCAGGTAGCTGTAGGTGACGACACAGGGTACCCTCGATGTAAGGATCCTGCGCTCCGTGAACACTCTGGTGTAGAACCTGGTCCTGAACTGGAAGAAGAGGTCCATGTGGAGGAGTACGACCTCCAACAGCAGGCCACTCAAGACCTGGTGGCATCTCTGTGCTGTGCGGGTAAAGGATGTACTCAGGATGCATCCGTGCACTGACTGCTGGCAGCAACTGTGTCAGAGCATCGTAAAGACGAGCACGAGTGGCGTACAACTCGACAGCAAGAGCTCGTGCAGTGCGATCCAGAGCCTCAGTGTACCGAACCAAAACCTGCGGGTCATAACGACGTCGCACGTAAGGGGTACAGACAGCAGTGTAGTATCCACTCTCATCCCCAGCGGGGACATACGGGATGTATCTAAATCCAGTCTCCTCCAAGCGAGGGTGCTCTCCACGGAGACGAGTAATAGCAGCAAAGGCAGCATCATGGACTGCCATGTCAACAGTCACTCCAACACCATGAAAGGTGTGCAACTCAGTGATGGAGATATCCTGTCGATCAAAGATATGAACGACAGCCCGGTACTGCTCCTGGTTGAACTCGCGGTAGTCCTCGTAAACAGTGTACTCGGGGTACCAGCGATATCCCAACCTGGTCTAGAGGTCGACCAGAATAACAGGGAACCCAGTCGCATCAACATCCATAGTATGGTGTAATAGTTGTGTCGCGGGATGCATCTGAAACAAAGGAGTGCAAGATGTCAAATGACAGTGTGAGAATCATATGATATACATTGAAAGGAATAATTGCAGATAATCCAGCTCTCCGGGTGGATGTGATCACGAGAACCTTATGTTAGAGTTAGGAAAATCTTCAACCCGAATAGGAGAGAGATCAGAGTCCCAGAGTAAAGAAGAGGAATAAAAGATCCTAATCCCATCCATTGGCGATGTGGGCCCGTAAGCCACACAACAATGTTAGTAAAATAGTTTTTCAAAGACTAGACTCAAATTCGGCCATGGAGTTGGAAAGGGGCTTCCTACAGGCACTCGGCTCTGATACCAACTTGTGACGCCCCTGACTCAATCGTGCACTAATCATACACGCAAATGTGCACGATCAAGATCAGAGACTCACGGGAAGATATCACAACACAACTCTAGACACAAAACAAAGTCATACAGCTTTATATTACAAGCCAGGGCCACGAGGGCTCGAATAGATAAGTCAGCGAAAGCATCAGTATCTGAGTACAGACATAATTAGACAAGTTTGCCTTAAGAAGGCTGAGCAAAACAACGACATCTAGATCGACGAGGCGCAGGCCTCCTGCCTGGGAGCCTCCGAACTACTCCTGGTCGTCGGTCTCCACGTAGTAGTACGCTCCGACGGGGTAGTAGTAGTCGTCGGCGGGGGCAGCTGTCTCCTGGGCTCCGTCATCTGATCGCAGCAATCGGGTATAGGGGAAAAAGGTAGAAAAGCAACCGTGAGTACTCATCCAAAGTACTCGCAAGACTTACATCAGAACTATACTAGTTATGCATCGGTATCAAATGAAGGGGCTGTATCTGTGGACTAGACTGCAGAAATGCCAGAATAGAGGGAAGGCCTAGCCTATCAAAGACTAGCATCTTGCAGCATTAGAAGAGTACACAAAAACATACAATAAAGTAATAAGTATGTAGTAGCAATGCCCAGAGATCCTTCCTCGACTATCCCGCGAGAAAGCGATCCTGGAGCTATCATATTACTTAAATAACAAAAGTATCCAGTTCTAGTTGTAGTAGATCGGGATACAACTCTGAGCGTCCGTTACCGTGGACATGGCTATTCGAATAGATTAACTTCCCTGCAGGAGTGCACCAACTTACCCAACATGCTCGATTAACTCCGGCTAGACATACTATTCCCGGTCATGTTCGTCCTCGGCTGATCGACATGCAGTTGTCCTACCTAGGCTCAACAGAGAGGCCAGCACGCCGGTCTAAATCCTAAGCACGGAGGGGTCATGGGCCAATCGTCCTCTGCACTCCTGCGCGTTGGAAACGTGGCCGGGACCAAACCTGGCCCCTGTATACACACGCAGGCATTCCAGTTCACCCGGGCGCGCGCCGCACAACTGCTGACATCTGAAGGGCTTTCGGGAGAATCGTACGACGCCGAGTGCCCATACTTATTCCCGTGTGGTGGTCAGTACGAAAAAGGCCAGAGGCCTACTCAGATCACATATCCAAAACCATTAGTGTATTGGGAGCTCACGGAGACGATCAGTGATCCGGTCGCCCCGTCTTGCAGACTTACGACAAGGGCCAGGCCCATCCCTCTCTATGGCGGCCTCTGCCTGCCCGGTCATGCCGCGTCGTTAACTCTTGCAGGTATCCTCCTGGTCGACCCGACTTATCAAGAGACTGTCGGGAGCTCAGGTCCACCTCTACCGGGGTGGTACCACCTGTCCCTTCAGTCCCGCAGTAACACATAACGGGGAACAGTTAAAGGTAACCATGTGTCTGTAATATCAAGGGGGAATCTGAGGAATCACCCTCGATGGATTCCTACTCAATGTAACCGTCAAGGTGAACTTGGAGGAATCACCCTCGATGGGTTCACACTTGAGGTGCAGCACGACAGAGTCATCATCAGAGGCAGTGAATGAGGAATCATCCTCATTCACAACCGATTAGCTACACTACGGAGATATCATCAGGAGTGAGGTACGAGGCATCACCCTCGGCACTCGATAGTAGCTCTGCAGAGTCATACAACTAAGGGGGTGCGGTGATGTGTTCGATCTCTACACGTCGATCACTTTGATCGAAACATCCGGTAGCAAGGCAGGGCAATATGGACAAGGGTGCGGGGCCACTAATGGATCACTAACCAGTCTATACTAAGCATATAGGATAGCAGGTAAGGTAACAACAGCAGTTACAAAATAGGCTATGCATCAGAATAGGAGCTATGGAATACAGTAGCAAAATCTAATGCAAGCACGAGAGAGAAAGAATAGGCGATATAGGAGTGATCAACGGGGTTTTTGCTTGCCTGGAAGCTCTGCGGCAAGTGGCTGGACGTCGGAGGTGTAGTCGTACTCGGGGGCAACGTCGGTCTCGGGGTCTACCGGAGAGAAGAGGGGGAGGAAACAAATAAATACAAGCATACAAATGCAATCACAAAGCATGACACGGCTAAATGATATGCATGGGTGATCTAATGCATCTCTATATATTTTAGATGAATTAGGAATTTATCTGGAATTATTTAACTGAAGTCATGCACTATTCATCTATCAGAAACAGGCCAAAAGTTCAATGTTCACCTACTTAGAGGATTCTAACATGAATGCAAATGACATATTCGGATTCGTTAGATTTTTCTGATCATTTTTCATATAGAAAACATTTTCATCCGAGCTACGGTTTAATTTCTATGAATTTCCAAAGTTTTAATCATTTTCTGAAATTCCTGGAATTAGTTTAACTTCGAAAAACACTATATGCAAATTGCTACGTGCAGACAACAAGTGTACACAGCAGAGGGGTCAGTGGCTGACAGTGGGCCAGGCCAGCTGAGTCAGCGGGTCAGCAGTTGACCAGTTGACTCGTCAACTGGGACCCACTGGTCAGTGACTGGGGCTGCCCAGTCAGCGCGTTGACCAGTCAACTGGGCCAACTGGGCCCGCGGGACCCAGCGGCTAGTGACCCAGGGGCGGGCCCAGGCGGCGACTCGCAAACGCGGCGGAGGGCCTTGGGCCGCGCCGGAAATCGGCTGTAGAGGGCCATACGCCACGCGGTTAGTTGCGTTCGAACGCATGCGGCCTCGAGCATCGAGTGGTGGCAGTAAGCGGAGCTGGGATGGACGGAAACGGCGTAGGCGTTGAGCAGGGGCGGCGGCGGCGTTCGGGTTAGCGCGGGCGTGCAGCTAGGGGTCGCTTCCGCCCATTCTAAGTGGCTAGATGGCCTCTGGGGAGTGCCAGAAACACGACGGGCATCGTGGGACGGCTCGGGCAGCCCTGCTTCGAGCAGGTCACCGGCCATGGCGCTGCCGAGCTTGGCCTATTGCGGGGAGGACGACAGAGCGATCAACGGTGCGAAGTAAAGTAGGGGTCCGACGCGGAAGCTCACCATGCGGCTCAAGGAGGCCGACGAGTCGTTTAGTAGCTGCAGAACAGCGGCGAATCGCGGCGGAACTCACGGTGGCCGACGGAGATGCAGACGAAGAGGACGGCGTGGAGGCTACTCCCCAATGCGAACGGCGCGGCGCAGTCGATGTGGCCGAGCGCTACGGAGCTCCCTGACACGGTGGGAAGGCACGGTGGCAACGGTCGCTGCGGTGGTGGCAAGCAACAGCGACGACGGCGCTTGGCCGAGGGAGGATGAGGAGGGGAATGGCGATGGAGAGCGAGGGGGAGCGAGCGGAGGCGTCCAGGGGCTTGAGGGAAGGCTCGGCCCTATCCCCTCGCCCACCTGCCCGTCGCCGTGGCGGCCAGTGGCCAGAGCCGACGCGCTCAGCCACGGCCATGGCGACACGGGGAAGGGAGCAGGTAGGGGTCGACTGTGGAAGCGGGTTGGGCCGCACTGTAGCATGGGCCTTAGGCCAGGTAAGCCCCTTCTCTTTTTTCTATTTTTGTTTTCTCTTTTCTTTTTAAACAGATACTGTTTTGGAAAATTGTGAGCTGCCAAATCATTTTTGTAAAATGTGGGACTAGGCAACATAAATACTTTGTAATATTTGGCATTGCCACAAAAAGTTTGGGAGGCATTTGAATTCATCTAGATTTTTCACAAATGAAAAGGCATTTAAAATTGCTGTTTTGGCACTGATTTAATTGCTATAGCCCAAGTTAGCATTGAAGTGATGTTGTTTTCCTTAACAAACATTTGTTATGGAATATTTGCTAAATGATGGACTATTTTGCAACAATTTTTGTGCAACTTCAATTTCACTTGCAAATTTGAATTGAATTCAGTGATGGAGTTTGAAAGGAGATATGAATCCACTGTGATCAAGCATTGCAAATCAAAGTGACTTAGCATAAACATGAGGATCACTGTAGCTCATTACACAGGGCTGTTACAATTATCCTCCTCTAAAAGAAATTCTCGTCCCGAGAATTCAGGAGGTAGAAGGGAAAAGATCGGGGTATTCTTCCCATAGGCGATCTTCACGTTCCCAAGTGGCTTCATCTTCAGTGTGATTCGACCACTGCACTTTAAGGAACTTGGTTGCCTTCTGATGGGTTCGACGTTCAGCTTGATCCAGAATGCAGATCGGATACTCCTTATAAGAGAGATCATCTTGCAATTCGAGCATCTCATGATCCACTGCACGCTGCGGGTCCTTGAAGCAACGACGAAGTTGCGACACATGGAAGACATCGTGGATATGAGAGAACTGCGGTGGCAATTCCAATTTATAAGCCACCCATCCACGTCTGGCGAGAATGCGGAAGGGACCAATGTAGCGAGGAGCTAACTTGCCCTTGATTCCAAAGAGATGAGTGCCCTTCATAGGAGTGACACGCAGATAAGCTTGTTCACCAGGTTGATAGATCGATCCACAATGTTTACGATCATAGTTGCTCTTCTGGTGGGATTGGGCCGCCTTGAGATTTTCCCGGACAATACGGACTTGCTCTTCAGCTTGTTGGATAATATCCGGACCAATGAGTGGCCGTTCCCTAGTTTCTGACCAATTCAGAGGGGTTCGGCACTTACGTCCATATAATACCTCGAAGGGTGCCATCTTCAAACTAGCTTGATAGCTGTTGTTGTACAAGAATTCAGCATACGGAAGAGATTCTTCCCACTTCTTGCCAAATGAGATGACACAAGCACGCAGCATATCTTCAAGCACTTGGTTAACTCGTTCAACCTGACCTTGGGACTGGGGGTGATAAGCTGTGCTCCAGGTTATATGAGTTCCCATAGCTTCTAGGAAACTTTCCCAGAACTTTGAGGTGAAGAGGCTGCCACGATCTGAACTGATCTCCTTCGGAATACCGTGGAGTGCCACAATTCTGGAGATATACAAATCGGCTAACTGACTAGCAGTAAGCGTCTCCTTGACTGGTAGAAAATGTGCAAGTTTGGAGAATTGGTCAACGACGACAAGAATAGCATTGTGACCCTTTCGGGATCTGGGAAGGCCAGTAATGAGGTCCATTTGAACCTTATCCCATTTCCATTTAGGAATAGGAAGCGGTTGCAGAAGTCCAGCAGGTTTTTGATGTTCTGCTTTGATGCGACGGCAAATGTCACATTCAGAAACATATCGAGCAATGTCCTGCTTCATGTTAGACCACCAGTACCTCTGACGAATGTCTTGGTACATCTTGGTACTACCCGGATGAATAGACAGAGGTGTATCATGTGCTTCTTTCATAACTTTCTCTGTCATATTGTCAAAGTGGGGTACCACAAGGCGATCTTTGAAGAACAAGGATCCATCCTTATCAAGCGAGAAATCTTTGGCCTTATCTGAGATAAGGTCACTCTTAATCTGATCAACTTCAGTGTCCTTCTCTTGCGCAGACATGATAGCTTTCTCAAGAGTCGGTTCCAAGACAAGGGTATTAAGAGAACCCTGTGGAACAATAAGAAGGTTCAACTTACGGAATTCTTCACAGAGAAGAGGTTGATCTTGCTGAACCATGAGGTTGTTGCAATAAGACTTGCGACTCAAAGCATCGGCCATAACATTAGCCTTACCAGGGGTATATGAAATACCGTAGACGTAGTCTGTAATTGTTTCCAACCATCATTGCTGACGGAGATTCAGATCCGGCTGAGTATACAAATACTTCAGACTTTGGTGATTAGTGTAGATCTCCCAACGATTACCGAGAAGGTAATGTCGCCACAACTTCAGTGCATAGATAACTACAGCAAGTTCGAGATCATGAACTGGGTAGTTCTCTTCATGAGGACACAATTAGCGATAGGCATAGGCAATTACTTTGCGATCTTACATAATGATAGAGCCTAATCCTTGATGAGATGCGTCGCAATAAATAACGAATTCCTTGCGAGAATCCGGAGGAGCAAGCACTGGGGCAGATGTCAGCTTGTCCTTGAGTGTATGGAAACTTTCCTGACATTTTTTTGTCCACTCAAACTTAACGCCCTTCTGAAGCAGATAAGTCAAAGCTTGGCAATCTTGGAGAAGTTCTCGACAAAACGGCAGCAATAGCTGGCGAGTCCGAGAAAACTTCTGACTTGCTTGACATTCTTCAGGGGAGTCCAGTCAAGAATAGCCTGAACTCGTTCTGGGTTGACAGCAATACCATCCTTGGAAATCACATGACCAAGATAGGTCACTTCAGATTACCAGAATTCACATTTGGAATATTTGGCATATAGCTGATGCTCTCGAAGCTTTTCCAGTATAAGACGAAGATGTTCAACATGTTCTTCTTTATTCTTGGAATATACAAGGATATCATCCAGATAAACCATGACAAACTTATCGAGGTAATCCATGAAGATATAATTCATCAGTCGAGAGAACGTTGCTGGAGCATTGGTTAAGCTAAATGACATGACGGTGTACTCGTATGAGCCATAACGAGTAACGAAAGCAGTCTTTGGAATATCCTCTTCACAAACTCGGATCTGGTGGTATCCCAACCTCAGATCGAGTTTAGAGAATATTGAGGAACCAGCAAGTTGATCATACAAATCGTTGATCCGGGGAAGCGGATATTTGTTTTGAATGGTTGCCTGGTTGATAGGTCAGTAATCTTGGACCAACCGGTTCATACCATCCTTCTTCTTAACAAAGAGAGAAGGTGCTCCCCAAGCAGAGGAACTTGGACGAATGAAACCCTTGCGGAGCGATTTATCGATTTCCTCCTTAAGTTCAAGGAGTTCATGCGGTGGCATCTTGTAGGGACGCTTCGCAATAGGAGTAGTGCCTGGTTTCAAGTCGATGACAAATTCGACAGCTCTAACAGGGGGTACTCCTGGAAGTTCTTCTGGAAAGACATCTTGGAAGTCGCGAACGACTGGAACGTTTTTTATTCCCTCAAGAGGTGAAGCGTTTAATGCATTCAAGGAATAAATCTGGGCTTCGGCATTTCGAATAAGACGAGCATAGTAGTTCACTATCTCATCCGAAGGATGTAGGAGTTGGACGGTTTTAGTGGCACAATCGATTGAAGCAGTATGAGCTTTCAACCAATCCATTCCCAGTATGAGGTCAATACTGGAAGACTTCAAAATAATGGGAAAAGCATGGAACTCCAACCCTTCAATTTCAATGGTGACGTTGGGGCTAAACATGGAGGATTGATACTGGCCCGCGGGGGTGTTTACCACTAGTGGATTGTGCAACTCCTCATATTTAATGCCATGCATGTATGCAAAAGCTTCTGATATGAACGAATGCGATGCTCCTGAATCAAATAAAACAAAAGTTGGTACTGAATTAACAAGAAGAGTACCCATCACAGTAGCAGGTTGGTCTTGAGCTTCATTCATGTCAACATGGTAAGCTTGACCACGACCATAAGGTCTGGCATTGTTGTTGCGGGGCTGGTTGTTACTACGGCCATTGCCACGGCCAGTTGAAGGAAGTGCAAGCTGATTCTGATTCTGACGACAATCTTTGGCACGGTGACCTAGATGGCCACACTAAAAGCACAGTCCGTCATTGGGACGGGGAGCAGGAGCTCGGAGTAGTGGAGCTTGAGGTCTTGGCTGCCTCGGTGGTGGAGGAGGCAGACGAGGTGCAACATAGGATGGCCTTGGTGCCGGTGCAGTTGGACGGTACAAGCTGTGAGGAATCCATATCCGGCGCTTCTGTGATGATGAGCCCAAAGATGAGCCAACGTCACAGTTGCGCTTGAGTGCTTCCTTGTGTTCCTTCAGACCAGTCTCAACCTGAATGGCCTTGTTCACTAGGGTAGCGAAGTCAGCGAAGTCTTGAACAAGGAGCGCGAGCTTGATATCAGGGTTAAGTCCTTCACAGAACTTCTCCTGTCTGCGAGCATCAGTAGCGATATCTTCTTCAGCATAGCGAGACAGATCCAGTAACTCCCGCTGATAGACATCCATAGTTTTGCTACCCTGAGTGAGGTTGCAGAACTCACGCTTCTTCCTGTCCATGATTCCTTGAGGAATGTAACGGGCACGGAAGGCAGCTTGTAACTCCAGCCAGGTAATGATGGTTCCAACAGGCAATGTACGCCTGCGACTGTCCCACCATTGAGCAGGGGGACCCTTCAGGAAGTAGGATGCAAAGGTGACAAAGCTGGCAGGGGCAACATTAGCTGACTCCATCTCATAAGTGATGTCGCGGAGCCAGTCATCAGCATCAAGAGGCTGAGTTGAGTTGCGAAAGATAGCCGGGTTGAGGCGCACAAAGTCTTGCAGACTTATTGAGGCTGGCTGCTGATTAGCATTCGGACGTGGAAACTGATCCATTATCCCTTGCATGAATTGGCGATTCAGCTCAAACTGTTGCATCATTCCGGCCATATAGTCGGGCGGTGGTGGATGATCAGCACCATGGCCACGACCTCCTGGTCTAACCATCCTGCTAAAATTTAACAGGGGGTAGTTTAGCAACAAGTACTTGCAGATGTATGGAATCATTCATGAAGTAACATGCACAATAAAGGAAGTGAAATAGATACATCACAATAGTCAAACATGACATATAGATCCATACATAGAGTCGATTACAAGCCGGCGTTACGAGTTCGGAAAAGGAAAAAAGCTAGACATACTAGGCGGCACGCAGGCACGCGGTGGAGGGATACAACAACGGAACATAGCGATAGCTACATCAACGTCGGGGAAAACCACTGAAGCCAGGTAGCTGTAGGTGACGACACAGGGTACCCTCGATGTAAGGATCCTGCGCTCCGTGAACACTCTGGTGTAGAACCTGGTCCTGAACTAGAAGAAGAGGTCCATGTGGAGGAGTACGACCTCCAACAGCAGGCCACTCAAGACCTGGTGGCATCTCTGTGCTGCGCGGGTAAAGGATGTACTCAGGATGCATCCGTGCACTGACTGCTGGCAGCAACTGTGTCAGAGCATCGTAAAGACGAGCACGAGTGGCGTACAACTCGACAGCAAGAGCTCGTGCAGTGCGATCCAGAGCCTCAGTGTACCGAACCAAAACGTGCGGGTCATAACGACGTCGCACGTAAGGGGTACAGACAGCAGTGTAGTATCCACTCTCATCCCCAGCGGGGACATACGGGATGTATCTAAATCCAGTCTCCTCCAAGCGAGGGTGCTCTCCACGGAGACGAGTAATAGCAGCAAAGGCAGCATCATGGACTGCCATGTCAACAGTCACTCCAACACCATGAAAGGTGTGCAACTCAGTGATGGAGATATCCTGCCGATCAAAGATATGAACGACAGCCCGGTACTGCTCCTGGTTGAACTCGCGGTAGTCCTCGTAAACAGTGTACTCGGGGTACCAGCGATATCCCAACCTGGTCTAGAGGTCGACCAGAATAACAGGGAACCCAGTCGCATCAACAGCCATAGTATGGTGTAATAGCTGTGTCGCGGGATGCATCTGAAACAAAGGAGTGCAAGATGTCAAATGACAGTGTGAGAATCATATGATATACATTGAAAGGAATAATTGCAGATAATCCAGCTCTCCGGGTGGATGTGATCACGAGAACCTTATGTTAGAGTTAGGAAAATCTTCAACCCGAATAGGAGAGAGATCAGAGTCCCGGAGTAAAGAAGAGGAATAAAAGATCCTAATCCCATCCATTGGCGATGTGGGCCCGTAAGCCACACAACAATGTTAGTAAAATAGTTTCTCAAAGAATAGACTCAAATTCGGCCAAGGAGTTGGACAGGGACTTCCTACAGGCACTCGGCTCTGATACCAACTTGTGACGCCTCCGACTCAATCGTGCACTAATCATACACGCAAATGTGCACAATCAAGATCAGAGACTCACGGGAAGATATCACAACACAACTCTAGACACAAAACAAAGTCATACAGCTTTATATTACAAGCCAGGGCCACGAGGGCTTGAATACATAAGTCAGCGAAAGCATCAGTATCTGAGTACAGACATAATTAGACAAGTTTGCCTTAAGAAGGCTGAGCAAAACAACGACATCTAGATCAAATAGGCGCAGGCCTCCTGCCTGGGAGCCTCCGAACTACTCCTGGTCATCGGTCTCCACGTAGTAGTACGCTGCGTCGGGGTAGTAGTAGTCGTCGGCGGGGGCAGCTGTCTCCTGGGCTCCGTCATCTGATCGCAGCAATCGGGTATAGGGGAAAAAGGTAGAAAAGCAACCGTGAGTACTCATCCAAAGTACTCGCAAGACTTACATCAGAACTATACTAGTTATGCATTGATATCAAATGAAGGGGCTGTATCTGTGGACTAGACTGCAGAAATGCCAGAATAGAGGGAAGGCCAAGCCTATCGAAGACTAGCATCTTGCAACATTAGAAGAGTACAGAAAAACATATAATAAAGTAATAAGTATGTAGTAGCAATGCCCAGAGATCCTTCCTCGACAACCCCGCGAGAAAGCGATCCCGGAGCTATCATATTACTTAAATAACACAAGTATCCAGTTCTAGTTGTAGTAGATGGGGATACAACTCTGAGCGTCCGTTACCGTGGACAAGGCAATTCGAATAGATTAACTTCCCTGCAGGGGTGCACCAACTTACCCAACACGCTCGATTAACTCCGGCCGGACATACTATTCCCGGTCATGTCCGGCCTCGGCTGATCGACATGCCGTTGTCCTACCTAGGCTCAACAGAGAGGCCAGCACGTCGTTCTAAATCCTAAGCGTGGAGGGGTCATGGGCCAATCGTCCTCTGCACTCCTGCGCGTTGCGAACGCGGCCGGGACCAAACCTGGCCCCTGTATACACACGCAGGCGTTCCAGTTCACGCGGGCGCCCGCCACACAACTGCTGACGTCTGAAGGGCTTTCGGGAGAATCGTACGACGCCGAGTGCCCATACTTATTCTCGTTTGGTGGTCAGTGCGAAAAAGGCCAGAGGCCTACTCAGATCACATATGCAAACCCATTAGTGTATTGGGAGCTCGCGGAGACGATCAGTGATCCGGTCGCCCCGTCTTGCGGACTTACAACAAGGGCCAGTCCCATCCCTCTCTAGGGCGGTCTCTGCCTGCCCGGTCGTGCCACGTCATTAACTCTCGTGGGTACCCTCCTGGTCGACCAGACTTATCAAGAGACTGTCGGGAGCTCAGGTCCACCTCTACCGAGGTGGTACCACCTGTCCCTTCAGTCCCGCAGTAACAGATAACGGGGAACAGTTAAAGGTAAGCACGTGTCTGTAACATCAAGGGGGAATCTGAGGAATCTCCCTCGATGGATTCCTACTCGATGTGACCGTCAAGGTGAACTTGGAGGAATCACCCTCGATGGGTTCACACTTGAGGTGCTGCACGACAGATTCATAATCGGAGGTGGTGAATGAGGAATCACCCTCTGTAATCCACAACCGATTAGCTACACTACAGAGATATCATCAGGAGTGAGGTACGAGGCATCACCCTCGGCACTCGATAGTAGCTCTGCAGAGTCGTACAACTAAGGGTGTGCGGTGATGTGTTCGGTCTCTGCACCTCGATCACTTTGATCGAAACATCCGGTAGCAAGGCAGGGCAACACGGACAGGGGTGCGGGGCCACTGATGGATCACTAATCAGTCTATACTAAGCATATAGGATAGCAGGAAAGGTAACAACAGCAGTTACAAAACAGGCTATGCATCAGAATAGGAGCTATTTAATGCAGTAGCAAAATCTAATGCAAGCACGAGAGAGAAAGAATAGGCGATATAGGAATGATCAAGGGGGGTTTTGCTTGCCTGGAAGCTCTGCGGCAAGTGGCTGGACGTCGGAGGTGTAGTCGTACTCGGGGGCAACGTCGGTCTCGGGGTCTACCGGAGAGAAGAGGGGGAGGAAACAAATAAATACAAGCATACAAATGCAATCACAAAACATGACACGGCTAAATAATATGCATGGGTGATCTAATGCATCTCTAAATATTTTAGATGATTTAGGAATTTATCTAGAATTATTTAACTGAAGTCATGCACTATTCATCTATGAGAAACAAGCCAAAAGTTCCATGTTCACCTACTTAGAGGATTCTAACATGAATGCAAATGACATATTCGGATTTGTTAGATTTTTCTGATCATTTTTCATATAGAAAACATTTTCATCCGAGCTACGGTTTTATTTCTATGAATTTCCAAAGTTTTAATCATTTTCTGAAATTCCTGGAATTAGTTTAACATCGAAAAACACTAAATGCAAATTGCTACGTGCACACAGCAAGTGTACACAGCAGAGGGGTCAGTGGCTGACAGTGGGCCAGGTCAGCTGAGTCAGCGGGTCAGCAGTTGGGTTCGACACTCTTATTTATCGAAAAAGCTACAATTGATCCCCTATACTTGTGGATTATCATTGACCAGTTGACTGGTCAACTGGGACCCACTGGTCAGTGACTGGGGCTGCCCGGTCAGCGCGTTGACCAGTCAACTAGGCCAACTAGGCCCGCGGGATCCAGCGGCCAGTGACCCAGGGGCAGGCCCCAGGCGGTGCCACGTCGGCGGCGCCGGCGTTTCGCCGCCGGCGACCCAGAAACGTGGCGGAGGGCCTCGGGCCGCGCCGGAAATCGGCTATAGAGGTCCATTCACCGCGCGGCTAGTTGCGTTCGAACGCTCGCGGCCTCGCGCGTCGAGTGGAGGCAGCAGGCGGAGCTGGGACGGCCAGAAACGGCGCTGGCGGTGAGCAGGGGCGGCGGCGGCGTTCGGGTTAGCGCGGGCGTGCAACTAGGGGTCGCTTCCGCCCGTTCTAAGTGGCTAGATGGCCTCCGAGGTTTATTCATATTGCTCTGATTTACTTTGTCTACATCATGTCATCTTGCTTAAGGCGTTACTCTGTTTTATACTTAATACTCTAGATGCATGCTAGATAGCGGTTGATGAGTGGAGTAATAGTAGTAGATGCAGGAAGGAGTTGGTCTACTTGTCTCGGATGTGATGCCTATATACATGATCATTGCCTTGAATATTGTCATAACTATGCGCTTTTCTGTCAATTGCCCAACAGTAATTTGTCTACCCACCGTATGCCATGTGTTCGAGAGAGAAGCCTCTAGTGAAAACTATGGCCCCCGGGTCTACTTAAATCATATAAAAAATCTAAAATACCTTGCTGCAATTTATTTACTTTTATTTTACTTTTGCAATTTATTTTATCTATCTACCACTACGAGATTTGATCCTTGCAGTTAACCGTTAAGGGGATTGACAACCCTCTTGATCGCGTTGGGTGCAAGTATTTGCTTTTGTGCTGCTAACGAGGTTCTGTGTGGTTCTTCTACTGGATTGATAACCTTGGTTCTTAAGTGAGGGAAATACTTATATCTACTGTACTGCATCATTCTCTCCTCTTCGAGGAAATCCCAACGCAGCTCACAAGTAGCGCAACACGATATTACAACTCGATAATAGAACAATATGACTCTATATGAATGCCTCTGGCAGTGTACCAGGATGTGCAATGATCTAACGTAACATGTATAAAAAATGATGAACGGTGGCTTTGCCACAAATACTATGTCAGCTATATGATCATGCAAAGCAATATGACAATGAAGATGTGTGTCATATAAACGGAACGGTGGAAGTTGCATGGCAATATATCTCGGAATGGCTATGGAAATGCCATAATAGGTAGGTATGGTGGCTGTTTTGAGGAAGGTACAAAGGGGTTTATGTGTGAAAGAGCGTATCATATCACGGGGTTTGGATGCACCGGCTAAGTTTGCGCCAACTCTCGAGGTGAGAAAGGGCATTGCACGGTACCGAAGAGGCTAGCTAATTGCAGGAAGATAGGAGTGCGTATAATCCATGGACTCACATTAGTCATAAAGAACTCACATACTTATTGTGAAAGCCTATTAGCCCTCGAAGCAAAGCACTAACCGCATGCCCCTAGGAGGGAGGTTGGTAGGAGTTAACCATCGCCCCCCCCCCCCCCCCCCCGATTATAACAGCAAACAAGGATTTCATTTCTGACCTATAAATGCTCGAACCTCCCCACCATGCCACACCAATACTTCGATGAGAAGTAAATAACAAACTTTAATACCGATATTTCTACTAACCAATGATCATGAACCTATATCCTTTCATATTACTACATTAATACAATCAAACCATACACTTCGTATTTAGTGATCTACATGAAAGTTTTTATTATACCCCCCTTGGATGCCTTATCATTTCAGGACCATTCTTATAACACTTGAAAATTGCCATTACTATTTATAAGACTCTCAAAAATATTTAAGTGAAGCATGAGAGTGCAACTATTTCTATAAAATATAACCACCGTCGTGCTCAAAAAGATATAAGTGAAGCACTAGAGCAACTTCCTAGCTCAAAAGATATAAGTGAAGCACATAGAGTATTCTAACAAATCACAATAATTGTGTGTCCCTATCAAAAGGTGTGTCCAGCAAACAATGATTGTGGCAAACTAAAAAGCAAACAAAGAAAAGAAAACTATGGCACAAGACGCTCCAAGTAAAACTCATATCATGTGATGAATAAAAAGAGAGAAGTCCACATTTCAACCCTCAACTAACCACATGGTTTGATTTTCAACCCTGATCTCTAAAACCAGTCGGATTTCAACCCTCAACTTGTCACAGGGTCCAGATTACACCCCTTGACTCAGTTTCGGGTTGGTCAAGCGGTTTTGACCCAGTCAAAGCTGACTGGGCAGCCCAGTCAGCATGCCACGCACACATCAATCCAACCCTATCCCCATCTCTCTCGGTTTCATTCTAAGCCACACCTGACCCAGTCCACCCCACCGCCGCCGCCTGGGTCGTGAGGAACGCCGCCGCCTGCGGCCACCAACTCCACCGCCGGCGACCGGAGACAGGCGCGCGCCGCCACACCGCCGGCATGTCCTTCTCTCTTCACTCCCTCTCTTCCCTTTAGGATGCTGCTGCTGCGGTCGCCGCCGACTAGCTGCTGCTGCTTCTGCCACCCCCGCCGACTAGCTGCTGCTGCTGCTGCTTCTGCGGTCGCCACCGACTAGCTGTTGCTGCTGCGGTCGCCGCTGACTAGTTGCTGCTGCTTCTGCTGCCCCCGCCGACTAGCTGCTGCTGCATCTGCCGCCCCCGCCGGCTAGCTACTGCTGCTGCTGCTAACCCGAGCCGACCTACTGCTGCTGATGCTTCCACCGCCGTTGAGGTGCTAAGCCTAGTATAGTTGTTGCCTCCACCAAGCTCACAATTTGCTCGATTTGTATGCAGTTTTCGAGGTTCAAACAATGTCGGGCCGCAGCGGTTACTCCGGAGAGGGAGGTGATTGAATCATGTCCTGGCCACGGTCACCATCGCCACCGTGGGAGGAACTGCTTGTAATGGTATTATTGTGCTGTGTGATGTTCATTTGCCACATGAGGATTTATTGTCTTGATTTAGTGGATTTAGTTGATGACTCATTATGCCATTTTTTGTGCCATTGTAATAGTTCCAGAGGCAGTTTGATGATCCCCATTATGCTTCATATCAAGATGAGATTGCTCAGTTGGAGAGAGAGAAGATACACATGGAAGAGGTGATACATGAGCTGAGACGTTAGGTGGATGAAGAGAAGGCCAATTCAAAGCGCTGCCGTGAGGAGAAGCTTAAGTTAGAGTTGGATCTAGCCATTTTTGATGGAGCTATAGAAGATCTTGAAGCGGATGTTGATGAGAAAACAAGGGCTTTGAAGGAACAGGAAGTGAAGGATGCTGCAGCAAAAAAGATCATTCAGGAATTAGAATTGAAGGGAGAGGTGAAGACTAGATGTATTGTTGCTGTTTTGAGCGTTGCATTCACTTTAGCTGTTGTTTTAGTGTCAACTTGTGTGATCTGATGTTGTAATATGTATGCATGATGTAGTTTGTGATGTAGCAGATCATATGGTTGAACCCATGATGTACTTTGTGCTGGTAATGGAAATTTGTACCTTTTGAACCTATGATCCAAACTGGATGGTTCTCTCAATCTGTTAATCCAATTAAGTTGAAAATTTCCCAGAATTCTATACATCATATGAGTGTTGTTGTGTCAAATTTTCAGAATTTTCTGGGCACTTTTTTTTCTGGGTCAAAGTTTTGACCGAATAGTGGATGAATTTGAAAACTGGATGGTTCTCTCAATCTGTTAATCCAATTAAGTTGAAAATTTCCCAGAATTCTATACATCATATGAGTGTTGTTGTGTCAATTTTTCAGAATTTTCTGGGCACTTTTTTTTCCGGGTCAAAGTTTTGACCGAATAGTGGCTGAATTTGAAAACTGGATGGTTCTCTCAATCTGTTAATCCAATTAAGTTGAAAATTTCCCAGAATTCTATACATCATATGAGTGTTGTTGTGCCAAATTTTCATAATTTTCTGGGCACTTTTTTTTCCGGGTCAAAATTTTGGCAGCATTTTGGTAGCATTTTGGTAGCATTTGGTCATCATAAGAAAAAAAAGTGATCTCAAGCACACAAAATAAAGTGATCTCAAACACACAAAAACAGTGATCTCAAACACAATACATAGATGTCTCAAACACAATACATAGATGTCTCAAACACAATACATGTCTCACATACATCAATATGTCTGATACACACATAAGTTCATTGCTAGATAACTATGTTGCTAGCTGATTCAACCGTCAAATCCAAGCAGGCTTCGAATCCCCGCATACTTGCGCTTGCCCGTGCCCCTACCCCTGCCCCTGGCACTAGCACTGCCACTCTCCTTGACAACTCTGTTGCTTGCTCTAGCGCTAGAATTGCCAGTAGATACATTAACATTAACATTGGAGCTTCTTTGCACATTAATTGTATTTCCAGAGAAGTTGTTGGACCTTCTGCTGCTTTGAGTTGGCGCCCTTCTCTTTGGGTTAGGTGCTGTCATTTCCTCCGTGGCCTTCCTTTTGCTCTGCCTAGTGCTGCTCTGCCTTGAAGGCTATAAGAAACATGATAAATGTTAGTTATATATACATGATAGTGTAATCAGTTTTGTTCCTACATATTTCCTGGATAGCTTACCATATCTGGCCCTTGACTAGCACATGGTGCTTGGCTACTTGTTGCATTTTGTCTTGCAGCAGAGTGTTTGGAAGCAGCTGATGGTGCTTTGCTTCTAGGAGGACCTTGGCCTTGCACAGGAGGCTGCTGGGTTGGTGTATTTGAACTCCCTGTGCCATTTCTTGCTTTGCATGATGTCTTGTTGTGCCCATATAGTTTGCACATGCTGCATCTTATCTTTGTCCCTCTCTTAGAAACCCTAGTGGCACACCTTGGCTTCTCTTGTTGCTCTCTGGTCCTTTGCTTTTTCATCCTACCGGGCATCGTAATCTCCCCTGGTGGATTAGGTCTTGGCCTCTCAGACACAGGCCATGCAGGTCTGCCTTCCACAAGTTGAAGGCAAAAAGCATAAGTTTTCTTGAATGCTTCTATGCTATAGCACTTGTCAATGTAATCATCTATGTTGTTGGTTTTGTAAAAAAAATGCATGATATAGCATGAGGGCATGGAAGACCAGATAGTTGCCAATATCTGCAACTACATGTCCACTTTTCTAGATTCACTTGGAACCTATGTTCTCTATGAGTCACCTCGTATAAATCTTCACCATTCCAAACAGCATGACAATAGGCAGAGGCATTTATGCTTTTCTTCAGTTTTCTAAGTACCGTGGGACAAATGGTGCCAGTCCACTTGTCCGACTCTGTTCTTTGATATTCTATCCGAGCCATTATCTTCACCCTGATGGCTTCAAACATGCTGATTGCTAGGAAACAGCGAGGCTCCACAATCCACTTATTAACAATTGGAGCCCAACCTAAACCAAGCCCTGCTCCAATGGTGTGGGTCAGTTTTCATCACATCCCTTGCCCCTTCAACAGTCTCTTGTGCTAACTTCGCTCTTGCAAGATTGAAAAGTATTGGAGAACTAGCTTTTGCACATGCCCAAAATAGCTTCTGCCATTCCTTCTCTCTATGGGTTTTCCTCCAGTTTGCATACAAATGCCTTGCGCAATTCCTATGCTCTGCTCTTGGTAGCCAATTTTCAACAGCCTTTAGAATACCCTGCAATTTCGACAACATGAGTCAGAACATACACCATACAACACAATGTAATATGATAAAATGTGATCTAAAAGAGAATTACTTTCTGCTGATCAGAAATAATAACGTAGTCTGCTCCATCACCAAGTTTTAAGTCAGAGCACAACAGGCTTACAAACCAATCCCAGGTTTCATTGGTCTCTTTGTCTACAAGTGCCCACGCTATCGGATACATCTGATGGTTTGCATCTCCTCCAATTGCACTCAGCACCTCTCCTCCTCTTCCCTTCAAGAAACATCCATCCAAACCTATGACTTTTCTGCATCCAGCCAGAAAACCTTTCTTACAAGCATCAAAACATATATAGAATCTGTGAAAGGTTGGAACTTCATTGTCAGGGTTTAATTTCACTATGCAAGTAGAACCAGGATTGCTTCTAAGAAGCTCTAGCTGATAATCGAAGACTAGGCTATATTCACCCAATTTTGACTCTTGCATCCTTTTTGAGACAATTGCCTTAGCTCTCTTGATCTTCGATATGTGTACATTAGCAAACATATCCTCCTGCACTGTGGCCTTCAAATTTTGGACTGACCAGTCAGTGTTTGACTTGATCAAATTCTCAAACTTGTCAGCTATCCTGGTGCATGTCACCAACTTGTTGTCTCTCCTCTTTGGGCATGTGTGCTCATCAATGAAAGAAGTAATCTGCCAGCTTTCCAACTTGCCAGTCTTCCTCGCTAAACAAACCCATTTACAAATTGGCCAAGTGCACTTTGCTCTCACCCTCTCACCCTCATCCTTAATGAATTTTATTTCCTTCCTCTTCCTCAGACCATAGTCCACTATTGCCTCTGAACTGTTTCTTTCCACTAAACTTCATTCCCAAACTGAATTTCTTCACCTCAGCCTGACTCGAATATTTTGGAAACTCGGACTCATGAACCACAAGCTGACCATCACTATCCTCATCATATGATTCATCATCTTCATCACTTGAGTCAGCTACTATCTTTTTTTTTGTCGGAGGTGCAATAGCCTTCTCCATAGCAGTGATGCCCTTGCCCTTGCTCTTGCTCTTGAAATCCTTGTACTTCTGCCTAATCTCCTCCACCTCATCATCGGATGTTGAGCAATCCGATAACACAAATTCACTATCGGATGAACAATTGGTACCATTGCCATCAACAGCATCACTTTGCTTTGCTTCCTCTTTACCACCAGCAGATACTTCATCATCCCCAAAAATTTGCTTTGAATTCTCATCACCGCCTGCGGGTACTTCATCATCCCTATAACTTTGTTGTTCTGGCTCATTACTACTAATGTCCTCAACATAGATGTCCACTACACCTCCATCTGTTTCATATGACAGCATGTACTTCACAGAATTTTCATCAACTAATGCCATCAATCCATCAGACAATTGTTTTCCAGGACATAACCAATGCAGCATCATGATTACTCCTCGTCGAGCACCACTGTAATGCACTTTCAGATTTAGAATGATACTGGGTAAGGACAAACTGCGCCGGTCGACATGAGCAATTTCCTCGCTGCCTCCAACATATTCCAAATTTTGACCCTCACGCACAAATGCACCATTGAAATGGAATCGCACAACCAAGAAATCCAGAGGATCCATTCAATCTACAAGAGATAAAAAAACAAAAGAATAAATCATTACTAGGGTTCCATCAACAAAGAGAGGGGGAAAATCACTATGAATGAGGGGTGCAAGGGCAGGACCAGCAGCAGCAGCTAGCCCAAGCTAGCAGCTTGCCGGCGGTGGCAGCAGCAACAGCTCGCCCAAGCTAGCAGCAGCAGCTCGCCGGCGGCTAGGGTTAGCAGCAGCAACAGGAACCTAAGGGGAACAAAGTGAGGAAGGGAGGGAGGAAGGGAGAGAGGAAGGGAGGGAAGAGAGGGCGAACCTGTCGTGGTGTGGCGGCGCCGCTGGTCTCCGGTCGTCGACGGTGGAGGTGGTGGCCGCGGGCGGCGGCGTTCCTGGATAGCCAGGTGGCGGCGGCGGGGTGTACTGGTCGGGGGTGGCTGTGAGGAAACAGAGAGAGAGATGGGGATAAGGCTGGATGGATGTGTGGTGGCATGCTGACATGGCTGCCCAGTCAGCTTTGACTGGGTCAAAACCGCTTGACCAGCCCGAAACTGAGTCAAGGGGTGTAATTTGAACCTTGTGACAACTTGAGGGTTGAAATCCGACCGGTTTCAGAGTTCAGGGTTGAAAATCAAACCACGTGGTTAGTTGAGGGTTGAAATGTGGACTTCTCTCTGAATAATAAAAATATAGCTCCAAGTGAGTTACCGATAGATTGTAGACGAAAAAGGGGATGCCATCCGGGGCATCCCCAAGCTTAGAAGCTTGGGTATTCCTTGAATATTACCTTGGGGTGCCTTGGGCATCCCAAAGCTTAGGGTCTTGCCGCTCTTTATTCCTTCAACCATCATGATCTCACCCAAAACTTGAAAACTTCAGCACACAAAACTCAACACAAACCTTGTGAGATCCATTAGTATAATAAACATATCATAACTTTAGGTACTGTTATAAACCCATTCTTAATTTGTTATTGCATAATACCTACTGTATTCTAACTTCTCCATGACTTATACCCCCCGATACAATCCATAGATTCATTAAAACAAGCAAACTATGCAATAAAAACAGAATCTGTCTAAAACAGAACAGTCCGTAATGATCTGAATAAAAATCATACTTCTGTAACTCCAAAAATTCTGAAAAATTAGGAAAACGTAAAAAATTTGTATACCAATACTTTTTAAAAAGTTCAATACTTTATCACCTTACAGCAATTTATAGAAATTCTAACACTGGGCAAAAAGTTTCTGTTTTCAAACAGCATCAATCATACTATCATTCAAATCATCCCAAAGGCTTTACCTGGCACAAACACTAATTAAAAGATAAAAACACAATCATAACAGTAGCTATAATTGTATGAGCACACAAAACAGAAAATAAAACACAAAATTAAGATAAATATTGGGTTGCCTCCCAGCAAGCGGTATTGTTTGATGCCCCTAGCTAGGCATAATGCATAGTTTCAAGTTTTGAAATAGAAGTAAGGGAGATCATCCATGTTCATCTCATACTACCTTCTTTCAGCAGCAAGCTTTCTAAGTGGTAAGCAAAAGTAATCAAAAGGGCTAAATTTAATAGGGTAAGGATCCGTAAGATCAAGTTTAGGAGGAGGAGGTTCCTCCTTTGGCCCTTTATAAGTGATAGCTATCTCCTCATTATACATGTTTCTTTGAATATGTTCCTTTAGCTTTTTATCAAGCACAAGCCCCTATTCATTATTTTGTATAGCAAAATTATCATTAAGTTTAGAATTTTTTTCAAGAAAAACAGATGGGGGAACCTTCTTTCTAAGATTCTCATTGTAAGCAGCATAGTCTGGAGATTGTAATCTCCTTACTTCCTCTTGGTTGTAAAGAATTTCTTCTATAGGAGGACACCCACTATTTATATTGTAATAACCAAATATTTCCCGGGCCTCCTTCATGATATGTCCAAACTCATAAGCTAGGATATAGTTACAACACGTTTAACACAAGGATCATGAATATTTGAAAACTCTAGGAGAATCCTTTGTATGGCTGGATGCATGTGCACGAATTGTCTTTCAAATTCCACTATAAGAAAAGATATGGCATCCGCAAGACTAGAAGTTTTATTAAGAATTGACCCTCCTAACATAGGTAATGTGCCAGCACAAGTAAAGAAATCCTGAATAACACCTTTTCCAATAATATTACCACTACCTACGCGGAGTTTTTTTGTATGCATGGTAGTGTTTTCTTCTTTATCAGAATCATCATCGGCAAGATTATCTAACTTTTCCTTAGCAACTTCATCAAAACTTCTTTTAATATTTTCATTCTCAATAACTAAAGATTGATGATCACACGATTCCTCACTAGTGCCAGGAACATCATTATCCTTTTCAGACACAGACATGATAGCAACTTCAAGCAAGCAAACAAGCAAAACAACAAAGTAAAATATTTTTGTGTTTTTATATTTTTTATGAGAAGTGGGGGAGATGAAAACGAGAGGCAAATGCAAATAAAAGGCAAGTAAAAAGAAGAGCAAGTAAATGATAGTTTGGGTAAAGGTACTTGATAGGTTATGATAATGTCTCCCCGGCAACGGCGCCAGAAATTATTCCGGCTACTTGTGAGCTACGTTGGGATTTTTCCCGAAGAGGAGAGGAGATGCAGTACAGTAGAGATAAGTATTTCCCTCAGTGAGAACCAAGGTTATCGAACCAGTAGGAGAATCACGCAAAGCCTCATGAACAACACCTGCACAGACAAAATCAAATACTTGCACCCAACGCAGGCAAGAGGGTTGTCAATCCCCTTGAACTCGTTACTTGCAAGGATTAAATCTTGTAGTGGTAGATAGATAAATTGCAAAAAGAAATAAAAGTAAATAAAATTCAGAGAATATATTTTTGGTTTCTTTTTATATTTAAGTTAGACCCGGGGGCCATAGTTTTCACTAGAGGCTTCTCTCTCGAACACATAGCATACGGTGGGTAAACAAATTACTGTTGGTCAATTGATAGAAAAGCGCATAGTTATGACGGATTCATGGCAATGATCATGTATATAGGCATCACGTTCGAGACAAGTAGACCGACTCCTGCCTGCATCTACTACTATTACTCCACCCATCGATCGCTATCCAGCATGCATCTAGGGTATTAAGTTAATGAAAACAGAGTAATGCCTTAAGCAAGATGGTATGATGTAGACAAAGTAAACTCAACTAATATGAATAAACCCCATCGTTTTATCCTTAATGGCAACAATACAAATAAGTGTCTTGTCCCCTACTTTGTCACTGGGATATAGAGCACCGCAAGATTGAACCCATTACAAAGCACCTCTCCCGCTGAAGATAAACCAATCTAGTTGGCCAAACCAAACAGGTAGATCGGAGAGAAATACAAAGCTATAACAATCATGCATAAAAGAGTTTAGAGAAGACTCAAATACTTTTCATGAATAATCTGATCATAAACCCACAATTCATCGGATCCCAACAAACACAGCGCAAAAGAAGATTACATCGGATAGAACTCCAAGAAGATGGAGGAGCACATGGTATTGAAGATCAAAGAGAGAGAAGAAGCCATCTAGCTACTAGCTATGGACCTGTAGGTCTGTGGTGATCTACTCACACATCATCGGAAGGGCAGCAAGGTTGATGTAGAAGCCCTCCGTGATCGATTCCCCCTCCGACAAGGTGCCGGAAAAGGCCTCCAAATTGGATCGCGGAAGAACAGAGACTTGCGGCGGCGGAAAAGTTATTTTGGGTGGCTCTCTATTGGTTTCCCAATATTTGAGAATTTATAGAAGTGGAATTAGGTCAGGCAGAGCCACGTGGGGCCCACAAGGCATCAGGGCGCGCCTACCCCCCAGGGCGCGCCCTGTTGCCTTGCCGTCTCCTCATTTGCCGTCTTGTCTCAACCCGAAGCATCTAGGGTCTCTTATGTCCAGAAAAAAAATCGTCAAAAAGTTTTGTAGCGTTTGGACTCCGTTTGATACTGATTTTCTGGAAAACCAAAAACAGGCAAAAAAACAGCAACTGGCACTAGGCACTGGGTTAATAGGTTAGTTCCCAAAAATGATATAAAATAGCATATAATTGCATATAAAACATCCAAGATTGATAATATAGTAGCATGGAACAATCAAAAATTATAGATACGTCGGAGATGTATCAGACCCCGAGGTGGCATCAACGGGGTTCTGCGGCTGCGTCGATGAGTTCAGCACTGTCCCGGTGTCGCCGTCGGCGTGGGAGATGAAGGACACCACAAGTGTGTGCCAATGAGATACGGTG